>SJYO01030260.1:33467453-33577907 GCA_006410555.1 Capra ibex | reverse complement strand
TCTTAACTACGAAAACTTGACACCACAACCTCTTCTGAGAACTCTCAGGGAACCTGACGTTCCTCTAGGTTGGTCAGGTAAGACTTCCTCTAGTCGGGACTCTAAAGAAACCTTCCTTACTACGATTTTCGACTTTGAGGTCATGAAACCGGTGGAGTGCACTTCTCAACTGAGTAACCTTTTCTGAGACTACGACCCTCCCTAACCCCCGTCCTCTTCTTCCCCTGTTGTCTCCTACTCTACCGACCTACCGTAGTGACTGAGTTACCTGCACTCAGACTCACTTGAGGCCCTCAACCACTACCTGTCCCTCCGGACCACACGACCCTAAGTGCCCCAGTGTTTCTCGACCTGTATTGACTCGCTGACTTGACTTGACTTGACCCCTTGATTCTAGAGTGTACGTCACTCGGTACCGGTGAGTTTTTATTTATTTATCTTGTTTTATTTTAGCCCAACAGACAGAAAATTTTTCATACTTCAGACACGTTGAAAGTTAAAATTTTAATATACGTAACATTTGACTGAAAAAAAAAACATTTGACTGAAAATAACATCTAAAACATTTATGGAAACTCTAGGAAGTAAATTTCGTAGTGTTTTCACCCAAATAACTGTAAATAATACGGTATCTACACAGATCTTATTAATAAAATATTAACAAGGACACACAACCACAAGATTCCCAAAACCAATTCTTTTAGCGACAAAAAGATCTTAAGGGAGGGTGGTGTATACAATTCAAGTTGTATAAGTCAGACTCAACTGTGTTCCACGTCTGTGACTCCATGGTTAGGTGGTTGGACTGTCATGAATTCTGACGATAAGAATAAGTTATAGAGTGTAGTTCAATATACTCTGTGACATCCGAAATCTTATTCTCACGGTCTAATGAGACTCGTAGATTGTACTAAAATCTATCGAATCACTGTTTTCCACTACTTCCTAACTCCTATTTGTAACATTTTTTTTTTTTTTTCTTTTTTATCGATTTTAACCGGGACCCTTGTTACACCTTCCGTAAATCTATGGTTCTTCACAGTGAAGAAAGTCCTATCTTCTTCTCTTTCGATTTGTGAGAAAAGGTAAGTCAAGTCAAGTCAAGTCAGCGAGTCAGCACAGACTGAGACGGTGGGGTACTTGGCGTCGTGTGGTCCGGAGCGACAGGTAGTGGTTGAGGACCTCAGGTGGGTTTGGGTACAGGTAACTCAGTCACTACAGTAGGTCGGTAGAGTAGGAGACAGCAAGGGAAGAGGAGGAAGGAAGTTAGGGAGGGTCGTAGTCTCAGAAAAGGTTAGTCAGTTGAGAAGTGTACTCCACCGGTTTCATTACCTCAAAGTCGAAGTCGTAGTCAGGAAGGTTACCTGTGGATCCTGACTAGAAGAAATCCTACCTGACCAACCTAGAGGAACGTCAGGGTCCCTGTGAGTTCTCAGAAGAGGTTGTGGTGTCAAGTTTTCGTAGTTAAGAAGTCGCGAGTCGAAAGAAATATCAGGTTGAGAGTGTAGGTATGTACTGATGACCTTTTTGGTATTAGAACTGATCTGTCTGGAAACAGCCGTCTCATTACAGAGACGAAAACTTATACGACAGATCCAACCAGTATTGAAAAGAAGGTTCCTCCTTCGCAGAAAATTAAAGTACCGACGTCAGTGGTAGACGTCACTAAACCTCGAGTCTTTTTATTTCAGACTGTGACAAAGGTGACAAAGGGGTAGATAAAGGGTACTTGACTACCCTGGCCTACGGTACTAGAAACAAAAGACTTACAATTCGAAATTCGGTTGAAAAAGTGAGAGGAGAAAGTGAAAGTAGTTCTCCGAAAAATCAAGAAGAAGTGAAAGACGGTATTCTCACCACAGTAGACGCATAGACTCCAATAACTATAAAGAGGGTCGTTAGAACTAAGGTCGAACACGAAAAAGGTCGGGTCACAAAGAGTACTACATGAGACGTACATGCAATTTATTCGTCCCATTGTTATACGTCGGAACTGCATGAGGAGAAAAGATATTACTTGAAGGGACCATCGAGTCTGCCATTTCGCAGACAGATGTTACACCCTCTGGGCCCAAGTTCGGGACCCAACCCTTCTAGGGGACCTCTTCCTTTACCGTTAGGTGAGATCACGATAACGGACCTCTTAGGGTACCTGTCTCCTCGGACCATCCGATGTCAGATACCCCAGCGTTTCTCAACCCGTGCTGACTCACTGAAGTCAGTCAGCCAGTGGGAAAATAAACTAATACTCTATCTAGTTGTCAGAAAAAGTATTAGGTATTTGTATGTATAAAAAGGTTTGTGTACAACCATCAATTTTTGGGTGGTGTTCGTTTTCGAATCCATATTCCTGGTTAGTAACAATTTATATATTGTTCTATATATATTTGTATATTATTTATTCTTTATAAATTATTACTGGTTAGTGATAATTTACAATGAAAACTACTAATTAAAAATTTATTAGTTATCTGGTAACTTTACTTTTCATGAAAAAGAGATTCTTTTACGGGGATAATTTACTTCTTGTTGATTTTCGAAGGGATCGACAGAAAGGAAAAAAAGAGGAAAAATTTTATTTATAAATAACGTAGAGATAATACACAATCTACAACATAGTTCCAAACTTTATTCTGTTTAGTTTACGTCAAATACATTAACTTCTAGAATCTAAAGTCCTTCTAACTTCTTTTTGGAATCCTTACTATCTAAACAATGAAACAACTTCCACCTCAACGGAATATTAATTAAATATTCTTCAACTTTCGTATCACTAATTATACCTTATTAGTACTAAGGTACACTTTCTTACAGTTTAGAAATAAAATTACAGTTTTAGGAAACACTCATTATAAAAAGTTGTTTCTATATACAGTGGTTCACAATACGAGACCCGGTCCAAAGTCCCTATATCCCTTTGTCTGTCTGGACCAAGGACAAAAATGTCCAGAATACAAGATCGTTATCTCAGTCTACCTTTAATTCTTTCAACTTTTTATTCATGGCATTGGTGTTAATCGTTATTTAGATTTACAGTGGTTGTTCCTCGGTACTATAACCCCATTCCCATCCTTTCTAAGTGACTCTTAAACTTTGAAGTTGTCCCTAAATGAGGATTCGTGTGTGGGAGAGGATGTAGACCTGATACAAAAGTCCTTTAGTGTTCGACAACGACCTGTAGTAAATAATAGTCTACTTAACTTAAACATTACCCGTACCCTTAGTATGAGGAGAAAAAATAGAATGAGGGACCTCCGCCGAGAAATAATGTATGGTTCGTCAGACATATACACATAGTAAATTCAACTGATATAAGAAATATATATAAAATTTTAAAGAATGAAACCCGCTGTCCCACTTTTTTAAGAGGATATTTCTCTCTCAAGTAAGGAGAGATTAAGTCGTTGTATAAACAAGGCATAGTGATACGTTAAAATCTGTTGGCTTTGTTTGAGGTCGAGTGTAACAAACAGATAACTGTCTGATTTAACAACAAATCAGTGATTCAGTCCAGACTGAGAAAACGCTTGGACACCTGATATCGGGTGGTCCGAGGAGAGAGGTACCCGAAAAGGTCCCTTCTTATGATCTTACCCAACGGTCAAGGAAGAGGTCCCCTAGAAGGGTTGGGTTCCTAACTTGGGTGTTAAGAATGTAACTGTCTACCTAAGAAATGGTGACTTGGTGGTCCCTTTAGATGAACAGACAGACAGACAGATAGATTAGACTAGGTCTCTTTCCGTCACCTGAGACTGCTAAATCCCTAGTAAAGAGTGTGGAGCGGAAAGGGAGGTCTTGGATCGGGGCACGAATATACGTCACGGTCCTTACGGACTGTAAGAGTCCTGAACCAAAGAAGGACTTTGGAGTGAGTCATCTACGAGGCGGAGACATTGGGTATCAGACCACAATTAATGGTTCCGTTCTTGTAAGGTATCGTATAATTCTGTATTCCGTTCTTTAAACAACTAATCAGGTAAATTTGATGTACTTAAATTAGGAAGTTTTCATGAAGTCTACGGTTTTACATACTACAAAAAGAAGTATAGACTCGTCCATAAATATTAACACAACGTGTAACCTCCTAGACTTCCAGACTATCTTACTACTTCTCTAGTTATACTGGTTTACTAATTATAACTCTGAAACTCTTTGTTCGTTTTTCACCCCTAGTCCCTTTATTATATATAACACCCTTTTGAAACAAGAATACTTTAACCGATATTAATGGTATTATTAATTAATAATTACACAGGAGATTGTCATTATTTCTAAACCGTTAAAGAGATTTAGGATGGATATAAAAAGGTTTCCATGAAGATTATAGAGTGAAATATGACGAAAAAACTAGTAAACTGATTGAAAGACGACGACTTTAAACGAGAAAAAGTTCATAAGTGTAGAGGGACCTTCCGTGGTGGTAGGCGAACCATCGGGTCCTTTATGATACTTCGAGGTAGGAACTTAGAAGGAAGGAACAACGGGACTACAGGTCTATTAGACTTACCGACATCCAAAGTAGGTAGAAATAGAATTTAACCGAGTAGGAAACATAGTAAAAGGTAGTGGAGACAAGAGACCGACTCGGTAAGAGAGAGAAGGACAACAAAAGATTACCAGAGAGTTGTTCTCTTTAGTAAGGAATGCGTCTGAGATCTTAATAGAAAATTTACATCTACACCGATGGAAAACTTAGGAAAGTTACTAGAGTAACAGGATTTCTGTCTCGGTTGTGGGAGGCCTACATTGAAGGTTCCGGTGATGAGGCCGAGGGACTAAGGTGGAGTCATAAACGTAGGAGTGGAGAGGAGAACGGAAAGGGACGGAGGGGGCGGTGCGTTGTGTGATCAGATAGACCTCAGAAAGTTTGGTGAAAGTCAAGAGTCGAGAGAGAATTGGAACTGGAAGAGATCAGGACAATGAAAGGGTACCTTACGAGGTAAATGGGGAGGGAAAGGAGTCTTGGTCTTGGTCTAGTGAAAAAAGAAAATAACCTTAACGGGTAAACGATAATTTAAACGTAGGATAAGATGTCCAAGTGAAATAGGTGTGGGCCACTCCGACGACCTCCCAACCTGTGACGACTCCAGTGACAATGTTGAACATTGTAGTCCTTCTACAAACTATTTACGATTCAATTAGTTTGAAGAGAAACATCTACCGAAATTTTAAGGAAGGTGTGTGTATTGGGACACTTTTGGTTCACACACTACCCCCACCAGAACCTCTCCATTTCATACGACCAAAAGTCACTCTACCTACCCTCAGAACAAAAGGTACGTCAGACGAGTCGTAGTTATACTGAACTTCTAGATCGCACCTCTGGTACCAGATCCAAAGACCCAACGACAATAAGATCGATTACCGTCACTAGCACAACAACGTGAAGACAACTATAAATTATTTTGAGTCTCTTGTCGTACGTTTTCCGTCATGACTAAGGACGACTCTCTTTTTCCCTTCGTTCACTTGGTAGATGGTTCGTTAAAGTCTACAAAGACGACATTGGAATTATCGTATTAAAATTGAAGAACCGTGACCTACTTCAGTTACAACCACATGAAACTTGATTACGTAATATGACCTTTTAACCTAGGTCTCCATTTCACCTCAAAAGAAAAGAATCTTCAACAAATCGGTTCTATGTGTTAGGTACTTGTTCTCATTAAACCACTCTTATGATCTTTTCACATATAGACCTATTTATGAACAGAAAAGGTACAAGATTTTATGGTTGCGAAAGAAGGAAGTCCAATAGTAAATATAAATGATAATAAAAATAAAATATAATAAAAGTACATAAAATTTGACGTTTGATCAGATTAAATAAAATAATTCTGATAAATCCTTAGACCCCTCAATTCTCATAAAGTGTCTCAGCCTATACTGACTTCACTGAATCGTCGTCGTCGTCGTCGTCGTCTTTATGGGTAAATTTAACTTATAAAGAACGTACTTATTTTAAAATTGTTAATATGGACTAACACTCCTTTATTCCTACATAAATTTCGAAGATCATAGATTTTTTTGTACGAATTAAAAATCAAAATTCTTTCACTACTGTTGAAAAGGAAAAATTATGAAGGTCTGAGAAGTTCCCAGTAAGTTCAGTTAACATACGATTATTAACTTAACCGTAACACGACCGAACTCCATACTGGTTTAGGTACAAGGTATACCTAATGGTTAGTGTAATAATCGTTAAATCCGTTTAATTACTGATTATAACGAAACCCATTACCATTGGTAAAAGTCTAGTTATTTATTATAGATTAATGATTAGTTCTGTTCTTATATCGATTTCTTTCTAATATACTTTCTACTATCTAAGTGTCATTCATCAAAAATTGACTTTAGGTTCATAATCATTCTCTAATGACCCTACCCTAAATACACTCATTGGGGGGTATTAAATTACAATAAAGAGAAGACTTACAATAGACTGTGTAAAGTGAGAGACCTCACACATTGGACCCGATCTTGAGAGAGTCCTGGGTCGAGGGAGTGTTAGAAAGACCACAAAGGACATACTCGGTACCACTTTGGTAGGGTTTACCCGAGACAAAATCCCTAAATCGGGAAACGAAGGTATTCCTTCTCTTGGTTCTCTAATTTCTTTGTTCTCTTTCCGTCTGTGTGGTACCGTAACTAAAAAGAGAAAGACAAATTTCTCTTTCTAACTACCTAACACTAGAAGTTGGTCGGTAATATATATTTTGTCATAAATCTACGGAAGAAACGAATGATTGTTGTGGAGTGACTTATTAAGGTAATGTTTTACGAACTCAGTCCCGAACCTTCTAAATCTGTCTCCGTTTAGACCTCGAGACGTCCGTTTCGTTCCCACTGTCGTGGTATCAAGGCACTCGATATTTAGACACCTTTCTTCTACGTTCACACAATGTTCCTTCTAGTCTACCAACCCTCATCTAAGTCTGTCATTACACGACAGTGAAACCCGATCTATAAAGTGGGGGGTCCGATCTACAAAGTCCCACGACTCGAGTTAGAAAAGAAGGAAGAAAGGAAACTCGACACCAGGAAATTGATACATTGGAATTCGTCTTAAAGTCAAAGATGTTTATAGAGAAGTAAGACAGTGAACTGTTTATGAATAACTCATGGTTGATACACAACCCGTGACAAGTTCACCGACCTCGTACTGTCCATTTAGTCTCATCTCTACTACTCCATCTGTGTCTCGACTCCTCGTTCCTAGAACAGAAGAACCTACTTGAGGGACAGTGGAGGGGGAGGGGGGCTCGGACCGTCACCGGGTCTTGTAAGAAGAGACTTAGGATCAAAATGACCTCGTGTCAGACTTCTAGTACCTCTAGAGGGAATAGGAAGCTTATTAGAGACCAATGTGTTTGTCTGTCACGTGTAAGTAAACGGTGACGTCAACGGTGGTGTTTACGTGGGTCTAACGACGTCAGTTCAAGAACCACATCACTTAGTAGGATAACGTTGACTGTAAAGGAAAGATCTACCATGTGAGGAAATTTTTCTTTCTCCGTTTTCTCAGTGTAAAAATAAAATAAAACACAAAAATTGACCTCCTATTAACGAAATGTTACGACATAATCAAAGACGACACGTTGTTGTACTCGGTATTCATATGCATGTAGGGGAAAGAGAACCCAGAGTGAGGGTAGGGGGGGTGATAGGGTACGGAGATCCAGTAGTGTCCAGTGACTTGACTCGAGAGACACGATATGTCGTCCAAGGGTGATTGAGACAAAACGTGCACCATCACACGTATACAATTACATTGAAAGAGTTAAACGGAGATGGGACGGGTAGGGGGACGACACAGGTGTTCAGACAAGAAATGTAGACACAAAGATAAGAACAGGATGTTTATCCAAGTATCCATGGTAAAAAGATCTAAGGTATATATACACAATTACATGTTATAAACAAAAAGAAAAAGACTGAATGAAGTGAGACAAACTGTCTGAGATCCAAGTAGGTGTAGTGAAGTTGACTGAGTCAAAGTGAGGAAAACTACCGACTCATTACAAGGTAACATATACCCCCGGTGTAGAAATAGGTAAGTGAACAACTACCTGTAAATCTAACGAAGGTACAGGACCGATAACATTTATCACGACGTTACTTGTGACCCCATGTACACAGAAAAACTTAATATCAAAAGGGTCGTACATACGGGTCAACACCCTAACGACCTAGTATACCATCTAAATAAGGATCGTAGAATTCTTTAGAAGTATGACAAGAGGTATCACTGACTAAAATTACTCTAAACGGAGAGGTAAAAAACGAAAGTCACGACTCCAAGTAAAAATAAAGTGATGTCTCCAGTAATTACCGGGTACTAGATGGAAAAAAAGACGTTCTGATAATTTCCTTAAGAATTGGTACACAAGGTCAAAAGTGTTCATTACCAAGGGGAAACTCCTCTGGAACGTGTAGGACAAACCATGAACTCATTTCAATTTGGTCCCGGCTTTATGTAAGATTAAAGAATGGACCCATAATTTTTTTTTTTTTTTTTTCCGGTCTCTTCCTCCCCGTCTTCTTTTCGTCAACGGTAAGTCCTAAATACTCCTTATCAATGTAAACTGTCGATTTTATATTTTGGTGAATAGAAGCGACGGTCAGTTTCTATTAAAGGAGACCAAGGAAGATAAACTTAAGTAGGTTATTACCTGTTCCACAAAAAGAAAATGCTTCTCTTCCATCAGAGACTTTAATATACTTTAAATTTACTAAATTCAGGATCGATCTTTTAAATCGAACTCTAGATTACCACTAGTAGTGGAAGATAAGGTTAGTATAAAGTAAAGGGTGTGGACGGAAGATCTCGACAAAGTTAGTGCCCATTGTCACCCCCTCTCTTTGCGACGTGTAATTCACACGTCGTTTCCAGAATCATCAATGCTCGGTTCAACCTTTCACCCTGTTGACAGTGGTGTCCCGACCTGGACGTCCCTCGGACCTCAAGACGGGACTGTCGCGGCTTGAGCCGTTGAAGTGAGACCAAATTCTCTAAGCTAGAAAGATTGTCAGGTCAGACTTTCGGTCGAAGTGTCTATGAGATAAAGACCTCTCGGTACGTCGGTCTTGATACCCTTTGGGAACACCACTACCAACACAAATACTACTTCCCGTTTCGAGTCGCCGCTACACCGACCAGACGCACTTCAGAGGCCTAGGTGACTGTCCCCCGGACTCGCCTCAGGGGAAATACGGCGTCCTCTCCTCCTCGTGGGAGAGGTCGTCGGCCTTCCCCCGAGCCCCGAACCGGGTGCACGGACCGCACTTGGGACCTTTCAGTCGCGTCCCAAAGCCACTTCCTCCCTTCGACTCGACCGTGAACGGGCGAGACCTCGTCCCCACCCGGGCCCATGACACAGGGCTCTTCTCTTTCCTCCGAAGCACCCGTTTAAGGGGCGAAGGCAGCAGACAGTGTAATAGGACGTCTCGACTCGTGTAGGACAAAAGGACTTAAGAGTAGTGACTTGCGGACCACAAATCGTGTTTCTCAACGCCCCCAAAGAATCCAAAGGAAAGGGACATGGGGGTCGTAAGGAAGTGGGTCTGAGTTAAGAGGAGCGAATAAAAAAGGTCTTTTACAGACATTGAAAGATGGGCGGGGAACCAAGGTGACGATTGACACAGAGACTTCCGAGTACTACCTAGAGACGATTTGGTACCCGATTCCCAGAGGAGGAAATCTCCATGTCTTTCCCGTCCTAAAATTTCAGTAAGAAGGACGAAAGGAAAGGGTGTGTAAAGTCTATCCTTGACTCTCCCCACATCTGTGAACACGGAGGTCTCCTTGAAGGGAAGGAGGCGTCGGGGTGGGGTCCAATGTTACGTCACCGATGTTACTCGAGCCGAGATTAGTGTAGGGGAGGTAGGAGAAACAAGGTCTCGACGTAAAGAAATTGTGCTAAGTCAAGTTTCATTTGGCAGTGCACGGGGACATACCGAGATTAGTTTCTAGAGACGGTTCACTATGACAGAGTCCAGTTCGGGGACAGTTATTAGTACTTAATTGTGAGGTGGGTCTTTCCAATCCCTGGACAGGTCTCGTCCTTTTGAGTAAGGGGTATCTTTCGTCAATCACAATTTACGACTCACTACTTAGTCACTATATCTTATATACTCGAGACGAAAGAGTTATAGGACGTGAAGGAGTGTCGGAATAGCGTTAACAGTACGTTCTATATAGACCTATCGTAAACAAATTGTAGAACAGAAGTGCGACGTAGTAGGGAAACCATGTCCCAGGAACGGCGTGAAACCAATGGTCGTGTAGGGTTCCCCTCTTGACACTTAGGTCTTTAAGTCTCTCCTCTCGTGAAGCCAGTCAACACGATCGATGGCCGGCGCCTGGAGTCCCTTCGGAAGAGTCTCCACGAAGTCTAAGTCGTCCTTTCAGGTTTTTAACGGTCCCTAAACGGTGCAGTCGGACTCGGACACAGATGTGGTGTTTCGACAGTACTATGTGAAGACATAGACCCTTAGGGGTTGGACACCAATCTTAGTCTTTCGTCACCCACAGAGGGGAGGACCACACCGAACCTGTCTGACGGACACAGGAGGACGGACTGGACGGGGGTACACACCGGGTCTAAGGTGAGGGGTGTCTCTGTGTAGGTCAAAGGTGCCCAGACCTCACGTTCTCCCGTAGGCCCCGAGGTTCCGGCGGTGGTGTGGGCCCGACAATACTACCAAAGGTAAAACTTTCTACGAGACCCGTCGTCGTCGGGGGACTTTCGGGAAGGACAGAAGGGACATCGTCAAGAGACAGAAAGTAAGAACCAAGGTTGAGAGGACTCTAAACCTTCTTGTATTTTTTCTTTTACCGTTGGTTGGAACGACACCCCAAGTATTGAAACACACGTCACACCACACTGATCCTTCTTTAACAAGTTGGTATTTGCCACTCCTCCCCGTACGTCGACCACCTTCTGACCAGAGGTAGTGGAGACGAGTCGCGGAGGAGACCTTCTCTTGCCCCGTAGAGATGAGTCGACACGACACCAGGCACATACTTCTACGTGTTTGCCGTCAGATCGGAACCTCAGAAAGAAAAGTATAAAAAGCTTCGTCGAAACCAGGTTTATTCCGAGAATGAGGAGGACTCTATTAAGGATTGTAAAGATTTAACCAAAGTTTAAGGGACGATTGAGGTGATAGCCATTACTCGTGCTGTAAAGTGTTCACCCGACCACTCAGCATGTGTACGTGTAATATATGAACATGAAGCAAAACGAACTTTGGGAGAATCCTTGATACCCTTTTCTGACGAAATAAATTTTTAGTCCCCATTTGTCTTGGAATGTTCACAGTGCTCTTATACCCCCTAAGTCAAGTCAAGTCAGCGAGTCAACATCCTTTTTAATTTTTGTGGTGGGTCGTTCTAAGTACGATAAGGCGAGAGAGAAGCACGGAACTTTATAATACGTAAAACGAGGTGAGTGTACTAAAACCCGAGGTAAGTTCGTTTAGTGAAGTTCACAGAAAAAGTCTTTTACCACTGATCTTAAACAACAAACAAGAAATTCCTTTGTTTTGTCTTGTTCGGGTCACTTATTCTCCTTACTAGTACCATGTACTATGGTTAAGTCAAAATTTTTGTTTTTTTCCTTTGACTTTTCCAAAAGAGGTAAATCAAAAAATGTGATATCGTAGATACCCGTTTATGGCATTGGAATGGTTTACGGAAAAAATTCTCTGACTGGGATCTGACTATTCGAAAGGCGAGGAGAGTGGGGCTGGAAGAATATATCTGAGACACATAACACTAAAATAAATACGAGGTCAAACGTACCTTAATACAGGGATCCATTACGGTGACCTCGAATCAGAATATTCGAAGGACCTTAAGATCAGGTGAAGTTTGTTCACAAATTACAAGGTTTAATTCTATCAATTTAACACGAAAACGAAACGTCGTGTGATTTTCGTGTTATTAAAGATATAACGGTTTTGGTAAAATTTACGAAACCCTTCACAATTCAATAGACATCCACATGTTTGATCTATGAAACAAGTTCCCGTCTACCAAGGAATGACAAAACCAGTGAGGATCCTCCCACCTAAGTTAATTTCAACGGACTACCCTTTTAGTTGTAAGAGGTTTATACGTCCGTTTCGAAAGGAGACGTCCCGTCTTCTTAACGACACGAGGAACCGGAGCTGGTGCCTAAACAAAAGTGAAAAGAAGGGGTGGGGGCGCTCAAGTGTGAATTCCGGGTAAAATCACGACACACAGATGGTGGATGAAGGACAATAACACAAACGATAATATCCGACGGGAGGAGTCTTGAGAATAGAAAGGTAGTGGAGGATCTGTAAAAGCGACTCTACTTAAACGGTCTCCGTCTCTTTCTGACCAACCTGAGTCAAGGATGGACTCTCCCCTGGATTGACATTGGACAATTTTATTTCCTATTGACAGACTACGTGAATGGGAACACAACACCGAAATAATAACAAACTTGACGTTGAGTCTGACCTTGAAAAAATTTAAAGTTTCTGAAATAAAAAGGAGGTACAGAAAAAAAAAAAAAATTAGATTAAAACTTGGAATTACACAGCTGTCTAGAGAAAATGCAATAAAAACCGATTTCGGTCTTTGTTTAACACAACTTTTTATAATACTCTTATGGAGAGGAAGATTTTAAAGATCGGGTCATATCATCTGAGGTCTCCAAGCCTAATTAGTCTATTCGGAATCTCTTTGTAGGTGACAACATCTACTAGACGAATTGGTTTAGGGTTACGACTTACCGATCTCCAAAAGAATAGATAGTTATCTTACTTGATTGACACATAATCCCCTCACTGAATTACTTGACACTAAATATACACTTCCCTTAGGTTTTGGAGTATCACTGTGAAAATTATTACACCGGGTTTTTTCAGTACAAGTACATGTAAAACTTCCGATTATACATAAAGTGTTCTACGGATAGAGACTGTACTCATTTATACTTTATATGTTGACTAATTGGACTAATAAGGTATTCTTTTCGGTTTTTATGATAAAAATAGTATGATCAGTAAAACTCTAATAAATTTTGGTGTAAAATGACCACTTTTAAACTAAGAATACAAACCTCCTTGTTCGTTAATTACAGAAAAAGTCAAATACTCGTCACCTCAGGTTGCTTGTGAAAGACTCTTAGACGGGACACAAACCCGATACTGTCAGTCCCTACTCTCGACCCGTTCTTTTGTCACAGGGACAAGCCCTTCTGAGGTAGAGTAGTCTCTGTCTCTTCATTTGTGTGCAAAAGTGACACTTACACGATACTCGCAATTGTGTTAATGCCTCTCCCGAGCACTCTTGTTTGCCCAACTGTGTGAGTTACGACGTCCACTACGGAATGTAGTGTGTCACCAACGTTTTAGGACTTCCATTTCGCGTTTAAAGACGGTGTCACCCACCCGACTTTACTCAAAATCCTTGATATAGTCCGTCACTCAAAATCCTTGATATAGTATCCGGTCCACTATTCAATCTTTTGGACTACGACAGTAAGTAAGACACATTGAATTGAATAAAAGAACATGGATTCAACATGGCACAAGATACGATTTTTGACACATGAGATTCCCAGAATCAAAAAGTATACGTTTTAACGCTGGGACAATCCCGAAGGGACCACCGAGTCGACCATTTCTTAGGTGGACGTTACCCCCTCTGGACCCAAGTGAGGGACCCAACCCTTCTAGGGGACCTCTTCCCTTGTCGATGGGTGAGGTCATAAGACCGGACCTCTTAAGGTACCTGACATACCCCAACGTTTCTCAGTCTGTACTGACTCACTGAAAGTGAATCCAAAGAGACTGTCAATTTACATAATTAGGTGTATTTCGTGAATCTTGTCACGGGTCTTCTATGATTATGTCATTATTATTCAATTTTTAATAACCGATAATAAAAGTCCATAGAGGTAAGATTGACTATTACGATGGGTCGTTCTACCGCTCTACCCACTAGTTCAGTAAGTGCATAAGTATTTATAAATAATTCGTGAATAATACGTGGTCCGAAACCTCTAAGTTTTCACTTTACTTTTCGATGAACGTACATCCAAGTCTAAGGTCACGATTCTACTTTCTTTTCGTTCAATTAGTAGTTTGTTTATTTAATTAAGTCTCCAGTTATACGTACCTTACTCATATTGTCACAAACCCCCACCCCCTCCGTAAAGTATCTACCAGTGACAACTTTCGGAGGACCTTCTTCACTGTTGAACTTACAATTTTACCTTGGTCGGGGCGTTTCTGTGGTACATCCTTATATGAACCGAACAAGGTCTTGTCTGTCTTCTGGTGCCCAAACCTTTTTTCCATTATCTCCCTGTGTTTGTCCCCTACTCCGACCTCTTTGTCCAAGTACGTCCCGGTCCCACCCTAAGATTCTTCGAGCTTAGTAAAGTACACATTACCTGTGAGAGACGTCTTTTTCAATGTTGGTCAGAAAGTTTGCGTGTGTGTGTGAGAAACCAAACATAAATGTAAAGTGATACTCAATGGATCTAAATTTACTTTTCTTTCACTTCGTTCCATAGTTTATATAGATATAAGATTGAGACGTAAACGAAGATCCCTCGAGTTACGGTTCTTCCCAGTTGTCTGTATAATTTTCTGTAGTTCTGTACCCGGTCCTTCACATCACCGACACGACTCGAGTCCCTCTCACACACTCTTGAGGACCGTCTTCGTCATGTACACTAGACTCTACTTCGGTTTAAGGGTTCAAAGTAAGTTTGAGACAACAAAGATGAAGAGAACTAGGTGTGAACGTATTGACCGGTGATGACGGTAACAACAGTTAGACCAGAAGTTATCGTCACACTCAAAACCGTTCTATGACTGAAACTTGTAGTCAGAGAGAGGTAAATTTTATCCCTACGTATCAATATATAGTTTCACTCTCTCTCTTTAGGTATGGAATGGCCTACCTAAATATCATTCGTATACTGTATATTATATATGATATGTACTAATTTATTTGTACTCCTACCTATAACGATCGTCCCTTTGACCGTGTATCTTTCACTAGTTATTTGTACCCGGATCAAGATACGGAGTCCACAGAAATTCTCTTATATAACTAACAAGTTTAGGGAGTTTTGTGATGATAACGAAGGATTATGTGATGAATAATTCCTCGAAGAGTGAGAAAGATGTAAAAAGAATTCGAGAGACATGTTATACTGGTGAGGACAGGTGTAGAACAGATAGAGGGTGGAGTTGATTTTGAATACGTGACTGAGAGAAAACTTTCGTGGGTGAAAGATTTGGCTTTGGAAGAGAGTCCGAATGTTTCAGAATAAATGGTACAGTATTTCAGAAAAAGAAGGAAGTCATAGGAGATTTCCGTAAAAAGATAACTACACGTTACCTTTCTCTTTGACGTTTAAGAGGGTCTTATATTGAAGAAATTTACACTGTGAGGTATTTAGTTGAGACTATTCGGGAAGGAAAAGCCTTTTTACTCTAATTCTATATAAATGTTAAAAAGAAAACAGAGGTAACAGATTGATAAAACTACTAACTTTACTTATTATGGGGATCTCAATAAGAAGAATAAAGGAAAGAAAAGGGTAGTTTAGAAACTCCTTTATTTTTTATTTTGTTCCGGTGGAACCCGGGGTCAAATGACTAGTTTATGGATACGTCACTAACGAAACCACGTGTGGGACATACTTCGAAACCCCGACTTCTTCCGGGACACGACTTAAAGACCCAAAGGACCCTCCTTCGACCTCCATCTACTTTGGTAAGTTGATAGACAACTTAACCTCTGGTAGACTCTATTCGATCGACTTAAGATGTAGTATCTCAGTTTGATTCTGTAATGATTCAAATTATTGTAAGGTTCTTTCAAGAAGACAAGAGTACTGGAGTAGAGTGGTCGAGGACGGGAATAGGGTAAATCGTGTTTCTAAGATCTGTGTTTAGCGAGGTCTGGAATGTCCTTTTGACGACCGTCGTTCAGAGGGTAAGTTCTCGAGAGAACAGAGAACTAGGAACAAGTCGTCCACACTTGACTTCCATAGACTTAAACCTACATTTACGGTGTAACTGAAAAGGAGATGAAACTGAGAGTCTTCTACTCGGGTGCAATATGTGTTCCTCGTTTCCTTTTAGGACGGTTTTCATGGTCACTTGGAGTAAATCGTCAACGTGAGTAGTATAGAATGAGGAGGAAACCCGGGTTTCCTAGTTTTCAAAGTAAAAGTGGAGTAAAATCCCTCGACCAAACCTAACTTCAGTGTATGGTTTACTTGGCAGAGGTTGTAGATGTAGTCCTTCATTGAGTTCGAGTTCTATTTCCAGTGACCGCCCCGTTGTCCGAACACAACGAATAAGACCGAAGAGAGAGGACAGAACCTCTAGCAGACCTTCTCGGTGGTACTGAATAAGAAATATTCGAAATGTTCAACCTTACTCTCGAGAACGTACAACTACTCGGGAACTACTTCATGTTTCACAATACATTTTGTTTTACCTGAGACGAGTACTACCTAAGCTTGCCAGTAAGGTGTCTCCATAGGAACTCGGTTCTGGTGTTGTGAAACCGAGGATGAATGAGTACCTTTGAAGATTAACTAACGAAGTTTGGTGAACGGTTAATAACGAGACTTCTTGTTAGGAAGCTTCATCTTGAATACTCCCAGGTACGTAGAGATTACGATTTTAAATAAAATTGAGATAACACAGATCCTAAAATGGGTGACTCAAATAAACCTTTGAAGTACTCTATAAATTATCCTCTAATATAAACCTCTTCATAATCATATTGTACACTTTAAGATTTATGTAGTAGAAAATTTTACTAGTAAACTAATGTAGTAAGCTTTCAGTAATTTTGTTATAAGTATTCTCCCTATAAAAAGTCTACATCTTACAAATTAATAAAATTCACTGATATTTTTTATAGATTACTATCAATTTAACTAAAATTCCAATGAGTCACTTTTAGGAATTTTATCTCGTCAAATACATCCATAATTTGATACGTTAATTTTTAGTAGAAAAATGAATATACCATTATACAAACTAAGAGGTATAAAACTTCCTTTTTATGTATTTACCCGAATATTGTAACCAGTTTCTACAATCTTTATTCATGATTAGACCTTAGATAAGATTAAATATTTTACAAACAAGGTTACAGGTATATAAGGACATTAAAGTTTCTTTGCTTAAGTTTTGTAAATATTTTTAATTTTTTATAGTTATTTTTATTTCACTTGTTTATTCAATTGTCTCTAGTTAGATTAAAGAACCATGGATGGACTTGGTTCTTAAAAAAAATTTAGTACTTTAAGATACCTTATGAAAAATTTTTTTAGTCTATTCGTCATCATAAGACATAAAAATTATTTTAAATATATATTTATTTTATAATATATTTAACGAATTTATTTCAAACATCGATAAAGTGATGAGTCTTATGAGACTCATACAAAACACTTGTACCCGATATTCTTTCATAGAGTAGACATAGATATAACTAAGTTACTAATTAAAAATATGCAAGTGTATATTTTCAAAATAAATAGTATATTTAAAAATTCTTATATACATTTCTTCTTTTGTGACGATTCTAGAAAGTGGTGAGAGTGGTAATGCCAAATCTCTAAAAGTCAGAAAAATCTACATATGTAGACAGAGATCTACAAGACACATTATCGACTTTCCAATGAAGAGTCTCTCGAGAAATGACACATCGATCCAGACTGGACAATAGTACCATTGGTCTACTACGTAGTGTAAGACTTTAAAATACACAAACACACGAGACGATTGGGAGAGACTAGGAGAGTTTCTGAGTCGAACCTAAGATAGTGTGTGTTATTGGAAGTTATAACTAACGAACTTCTTCATCTCTCTTTTTTTAACACGAGGAAGAAACCCAGTTACCTCACCTTTTCTACGGTCTCGACCGAACTACACTTGCCCTAACCCTAAAGTGCTCCTACCTTTTGACTTTGTTTACCACTGATACTCTAGCACTCACAAGGAGGGAGGTTCGGGGGAAATGCTTCCTGCTCCCTACTTCTTGACACACGAGAGGTCCATCGTACCGGAAACGACTGTAAACTAAGTGAGAGTCGGGTTCACAACACAACAACTTGAAATTTAAAGTCGAGGAACTGTCGAAGAGATTTTTTTAAAGGGAACGACGGAAAACTAGAATTAGTTAGTTTTGTTTTGGAAGTATAAATCAATTCGGAATTGTATAGTGCAAATCAAATCGAATTTCGTTTGAATACCTTTGCAGGAGTAGTTATTTCACTATCTACATGATTATTATATTCCACATGTTTGTCCTAAGTTCTTTAAACTTCTCAAAATAGACGTTCACAACTCCTATTAGTCTTGAACCAAGTACAGAGACGAGACGGTAAATAATCGAAACTCTGACGTGTTTAAAGAATTGGAGAAACACGCCGTTGAACGAATAAACATTTCACTGTGGTTGTCACGGAACATACCCACACGTGACTCGAAAGTTACTCTATTTCTTGTATTTCGCACGTCATCTGACGACCTGTGACGAGACATGAGACCTTTTCAACCAAGTACAATGAGATAGACCTGATTTATATCAACGACAACAAAAAATTTTTATATAGTTGTTCTTCATTTTACTCTAACCGTCTTTTTTTACATTTGACACTTTAAGTTTCAATAGGTCGGTCTATAGAGTAATCCTCATTTGCCACCCGTCTCTTGTCTTAATCTCTGATATTTGAGATTTTATACCCAAGTGTAATAAATACAAAATAGTAACAACGAATGAACGATGTAGTACAGGCTGAGAAACGCCTATTACTGTAAATTTTTAGTTCCAGTTTAAAAGATGAGTCTACATGCTACGTACATAGTGACAGAAGACTTTATATTTAAACCGTGAAGACTGTTTGAAACAACGAAAGACAAAACTTTCACTTCCCGTCGCTCTGGGTCGCTCCGTCGAGGACGACTGTCGAGTGTGCCAGTGACGGGTCCGGGCCGGGCTCCGGTCTTGGTGCGTAAACTTTAAGGACAAGAAGTGGTAACGAAAAAGACCCGAACATTTGTCCGAAGAAGGGGTGTTCTGAAGTAATAGACGTTTTACAAAAATTCAGAGATAAAAATTCAAAATTGAACTTTCTAAAAGTCTTTATATCCAGCATTAGTTCAACATATTAAACAAATATAAAATAACCGAATAACTGTGTTTATAAATTCGAAATAGCGACTTACACAGTAGTAGTTGGTCACAACTCTAAAAGGAATATTAATAGAGATTTTACTAGCAAAGTCGGTTATTATATCAATACAAGTAAGGATTTCCTCAGTTATGACTACATTGCCCGTCTGTGGTCATACAGAATAAAACTGTTTACTGCACGTTCTAGAATCTTTTGTCTTCACAGTAGAGAAAGTGACAGGTCTAGTTTATCTATATTTAGAAATTTTATTGATTTTACGAAGACATGATTCTCACTTTTGCGAGTCTTTTAATTCTCGGTAAACGGGTGTACGAATATTATTAGGTCTAGTTACACAGAGATGTAAATTAAATATTGAAAGAAAAGTCTCGAAATATACAAAAAACTAAAAATAAAACGAACTTTAGGAAAACTGTGGGTTCTCCAAAGTATGTATTTTTTTTAATTAGTTGATTCTGAACATTCTTCTGTATGTGACTCTAAAAGTTAATACCGAAAAGATCCTACTTTGTGACGAATGAAGAGAAAAACCTCGTTAAAGGGGTAAGTAAGGACAAGAAATTAACGTGTACAAACTTTTTAGTCAGGGGTTTTGTGATACAGTCGACAGAGAGGTAAATATATTTACTTTATTGTAAAAGGTCTACCCGTCGATAAGTAAGAAAGGAAATAAATCATAATAAATTATAAAAATTCCCTACCCTGAAAACTGGAAATAGACCGGTGTAAAGTAAAAGTTTTCTAAAACCTAACTCAGAAGTGTCTTTTGCCGTATTTTTCCGACAAGATAATAAAAGAGTAGTTTCATAGTAGAGTCTCAATTGATGGTGACCTAAGACCCGTGCTGACATTCTTTTCCTTTTCTAGACTATAATAGATTCTTCTCCATCTTTTGTCGGAAATGTTGTCTATATTTGTTCTTTTAACTTTTAATTAAAGAGATATGACGGATGACGAGTGAAAGAAAACCTTTACATGCAAATTGAAAAATAGAACGACATACTCAAAAAGAGAGGACTCAAGAAAAGAAGAGTAATTAACGGAAAGGAAAAGTAGTGTACCTAATCTAACGGGGGTCGACGAAGGGGGAAGGAGGGACTACAGAAAGACTCGGAAGTTTAAGACATTTACTTGAACCTATTAAATATTTGTCACTGTATCTTTTTTTCTGTATCATACACTTAGAAAATATAAAGTACGTCGAGGTGTAAAATGGCTGTGCTCAATAAGGGTATCTACTACGTACAATAAAAATTGGTAAAGGCGACGAAATCCTATCGCAGTAGTCTGAAACAAAAACAAAAACAAAAAAATTGTTTCTTGTAAAGTTAAATTCTACGTGGACGTATTACACCCGTCCATGCGAGCGTAAGGTGTCAACTAGTCACGAGACTAAGTAAACCACGATTTTAAAATTCGGCGTACTTTATAAAGATTCATTCGTCAAGGTTTTGTAAACAAGATTAAACCACAAAGACGGGTTAAATTGTCTTTTTCTCTCCGACACCTTATCATTTAGGAAAGCTTAGACAGTCGTTTCCTCTCCTGTCAGCCTAGAGTCCAAGTGAATCCGGCAGTACAACTACCTAATCGAATATAATATGTACACAAGACACGGTTTACTACGGAAAACTAAGACTAAGGTTCCTTTTGTCGTCCCTAGACCCCGGAACCCTCAGGACTTCCTCAACAATAAAGACCGGAAAACTATCTTTATTGCCCTCTGAGTACCGATTTCTTGTAGTTTCACAGTTGTCGTTGAAGTGTACATCAAATGAGGAGACTACTGTGCATTACACTCTCACTCTCGACCAGCACTAAGTCACCTCAAACTGATTCAAAAGGGACACAGGGCAATCGACTTTCCGAAGAAAGAGACACAGAGTCCATGAACCCTACAGACACGTCTCTCCAGGTTCCAATCGGAGTGTCAGAGTCCGTGGAGGGACGTCGGACCCGTTTCGTCCGTTCGTGCGGGTGGGGGGTAGGGGTTTCAGACGTCTTCCCCGACTTGTCTGTCTGTCTGCCTCCCGACCGGAGCTCCGACTCCTCGTGCAACCTTGTCCCCGGACTACTGACCTCCGACGCGCACCTACAGTGGCTGTCATCTTATCCGACGTCCGGTCCCCAGTCCCGAGTCGTGGTCTCCGCGTCCGGAACTCTCCGGACACACCCGCGCCGCTCTGTCCCGGTAGAGGGGCGGAACAATATCCCGTTCCCTGTGCGGCGGGGTCGGTGGGTCTGCAGTCGGCCCTTAATCTCGGCGGTCCTCCCGCGAAGGACTTGACTACCCATGTGTGGGCCCTCACACACTACATGTGGATCTCCTCTTCCGCAAAGTGACGGTTCGTCGGGACCTCAGGGTACTCGACTCAAGTTAGTGTCTCTTTATTTCGATGCACAGACATGTGTCCGCACACACTGGTAGATTTTACAGTTATAATATGAGGTGATACACGATGTGTACGTCCTCCGTCCAAAAGGTAAGTATCACTGTCTTCGATAAAGAAATAATTAGATTATGGTCAGACATTCAAATATTGTTCTCTACCGAAAAACAGGAAACTAAAAGAAAAGACAAAAATTTTTATCCTATATGTTGTATGTGTAAGGAACCAAACACAAAGGTAAAGTGACAATCAATGGATCTAAATTTACTTTTCTTTCATTTCGTTCTATAGTTTATATATATATATACAGATCATATATGTATATGTCATATATGATATGTGAACATACATATATATATACACACACATATATATATATATTTATACACATATATCAGATTGAGATGTAAAAATTTGTACGAGAAAGTACCACATTAAGAATGAAACGAACCACTATGACGATACTTCTAGCCTAAATGACTCTCCATCGTAAGTGAGAAACTCCGTAGTGGGTGTACGCATTCATCCCAGAAACAGGTGATTACTCGCAAGAAAGAACAATACCCAAAACATTTCGGAACTTGACACTTACCTGGGAGTTAGTTGAGTGTCGACGTGACTCCGACAGTCTACCGGCATAGGTACCGCTGCCCGGTTTTTACCGCTGTGTTTAATTAGGTAAACACACTTTAAGAGTCACTCTCACGTGAAAGTAGAAAGTCTCTGAGGACAATCCTCACCCCACCATTACACTTTATGCCTCGTCTTCGCTTTATCACTACCTGATCGGTGTCCTGGAAGAGGGGTGTTTGTCACCCCGAGGAGGAGGAAAAGTAGACGGTCTCTACTGTCTCTTGTCAACCCCTAAACTATGACGGTGGTATTACAAGAAAAATTATTTTCACTATAATTAAATTACGAGTGTGCATTCGAGAAAGAAAAAAGTGGAAGAGAGTCGTCACGGTAGGTTAGTCGGAACTTTTATTCATGTTACTAAAAGTGTCACCATGTTTTAATTTTTCATTAGAAAATAGAACGACAAAATAACGATTAACATAAGTACATCGTCTATCGTACCTTCTACGGATTTTGTAGTCTAAACACTAACAATCGAATGAGAGGGGATACTTATTTACTTTTCATTTTTTTATCTGTTTTTGTTTTTTAGTAACTCACAGAAGAAACGGAAAAATCTTGGTCTATTCAGATGAGAACTCAATGTAGAAACCTTTGGTATAATAGAACGGACCACAATCCTACTTAAATACATTTCGGTTTAACGTGACAGTTTTAATAAACGACGTGACAACTCCGTCCTATTGAAAAGTGTTTGACTTATATATATCTTCTATGACGGAAAATTAACTTTAAATGGAAGTAATAAATTTCTATAATTTTACTGCTTTCGTTTTTCATTACCTAAAATACAAAAGAACAATGAGGAATCGAACCCCTGGACTTGATCAACTACTTTATGTTAGTTAACCTAGAAACTGTTTCCTCGTTTCCGTTACTTCCTGTTACTTCAGTTACTTTCAGTTACTTCCTGTCTTGAATGTTGTTGTTGTTTAACGAACAGGTTCTTCCTTTGCTTGGATCTGTCTCTGGTCTCTCCAAAGTGTTTTTAATTGACTATTATATAGTATCTGGATTTAATTTTTATGGTCTGTTATTTTGAAGACATTCTTCTGTATTTTCGTACCGGTTCGTAGACTTCTACAAGAAAGTTCGTACTAGAAACTTTCTTTTTTCACTTATACAACCTGAAACGATTCTATGTTTTGGCAAAAGAGACACTTTTTTTTCGACAATTCTCCTATTTTTCTGTTAGGTCTCTGACCCCCCTTTATAAACGTTTTGGGTATAGACTATTGAACGGAGGTTTTGTATATTTCTTGAGAATTTTGGCTTGTTATTCTTTTGTTGGGTTAGTTTTTTACCCGTTTACTAGACTTTTCTATAGAATGGTTTTTTTTGTCTACTTACTTTTAATTTGTGTACTTTTCTACGATTTTAGTAAAGAGTGATCTCTTAATGTTTAATTTTATTGTTACTCTACGATGATGTGTGGATAAATCATATGGATTTTAGGTTTTTGGACTGTTATGACTACCGACTACTCTAACACCGCGTTGTTGTCAATAAGTCACGACCGTCCTTCTGTCTCACCATTGTCAGACCCTGTGTCAGACCAACAAAGTATGTTCCATTTTTATTAGAGTATTCCAGGTTATTCGTACAAGGACTGACTCAATTTTTACACGTTGGAGTGTCTTTAGAAGTACGTTTACGAATATCGTCGAATTAAAATTGGACCGTTTTAGACCTTTACCTCTGTAGAGAATTTTCTTCTTACTTATTTGTTTAACACCATATGGGTACGTTACCTATAATAAGACGTTATTTTTGTTTACTCGATAATTCAGTACTTTTTCTGTACTTATTGAATTTACGTATAATGATAGACTTTCTTCGGTCAGTTAAGTGACATACTAAGATTAATGTACTGTAAGATATTTTCCTATTTGAAGAATAATACCTGTATAAGTTTTCTAGTCGCGACGGTCTCCAAGTGCCTCTTCACTCACTCGAACTTGTCCATTTCGTGTCCCAAACAGAAATCCTACCATTTTTAAGACACATTGTGAAAGTGAGACTCATACATTGAGATGTGTAAACCGTTTTAAATGTCTTGAAATGGTGTCTCTTGTTTGGGACTACTTACGTTTAAAATGTGTTAGTAAAACCTTCGACCCTTGAGAGGTCTATTTTACGTCTTACACTGTTTTATTAGACATAAAACATACTTATATACACACTTTGTCAGAATGACTTCCCTACCCCTGGTTTCATGAAACCTTTACTTATCACACATTATGATTTTCGTTTTGTGTTCGTGAAATCAACCATTTCGACCAAGGGATCCCGAATTGTTAAGTCTGTGACAATACGCACATATGATCTTTGCTTGTCAATCATTTACCTACTTCCTAAAACATTCAGTAAAAGTAGAAACCGGTTTTCTAGTAGTAAGAGTGTACCTAACGACATAACAAAAGATTGTTTAGTCAAGGTCTTGGTAAATTCTATAAACATTTGAGAGTCAAGTCAGTGAGTTAATACGGGTTGAGAAACGCTGGGTCACCTGATGTCCTACGGTCCGAAGGGACAGGTAGTGGTTGGGGGTCTCGAACTAGTTTGAGTACAGGTGATTCAGACACTACGGTAGGTCGGTAGAGTAAGAGACAGCAGGGGAAGAGGAGAACGGAAGTTAGAAAGAGTCGTAGTCCCACAAAAGGTTACTCAGTCAAGAAGTGTAGTCCATCGGTTTCATAACCTCAAAGTCGAAGTTGTAGTCAAGAAGATTACTTATAAATCCTGACTAAAGGAAATCCTAACTGTCCAACTTAGAGGAACGTCAAGTTCCCTGAGAGTTCTCAGAAGAGGTTGTGGTGTCAAATTTTCGTAGTCAAGAAGTCCCGAGTCGAAAGAAATATCAGGTTGAGAGTGTAGGTATGTACTGATGACCTTTTTGGTATCGAAACTGAGATACGTGAAAACAGTCGTTTCACTACAGAGACGAAAAATTATACAACAGATCTAACCAGTATCGAAAAGAAGGTTCCTTATTTACAGAAAACTAAAGTACCGACATCAGTAGTAAACGTCACTAAAACCTCGGGGGGTTTTATCAGAGAGTAACAAAGGTAACAAAGGGGTGGATAAACGGTACTTCACTACCCTGGTCTAAGGTACTAGAAGTAAAAGACTTCCGACTCAAAATTCGGTCGAAGGAGTGAGAAGAAAGAGTGAAAGTAGTTCTCCGTGAAATCAAGAAGAAACGAAAGACGGTATTCCCCCCACAGTAAACGTATAGACTACAATAACTATAAAGAGGGCCGTTAGAACTAAGGTCGAACACTAAAGTGTACTACATAAGACGAATATTCAAGTTATTCGTCTCACTGTTATATGTCGGAACTACATGAGGAAAAGGATAAACCTTGGTCAGACAACAGGTCAAGATTGACAACAAAGGACTGGACGTATGTCTAAAGAGTCCTCCGTCCAGTTAAGTAGACCATAAGGGTAGAGAGGTATCAAAATTCTTAAAGGGAATCAAACAACACTAGGTGTGTCAGTTTCTGAAACTACATAAGTTATCTCGTCTTTATCTACAAAAAAAACTTGAGAGAACGAAAAACTAATAGGTTGTCTACAACCGTCAAACTAGAGACAAATGAGACGGAAAGTATTTTGGTCGAACTTGTAGACCTTCAAGTGCCAAGTACATGATAGTTTCGGACAGAACCTCTTAAAACTCGTAACGAAACGATCGCGCACTCTATTCACGGTAACACACCATCAGACTTGTAAGAAACCGTACCAGAAAGAAACCCTAACCTTACTTTTGACTGAAAAAGGTCAAGACACCGGTAACGATTCAAAAGGTCAAAACGACCGTATAACTCACGTCGTGAAAGTGTCGTAGTAGAAATCCTAAACTTTATCGAGTCGACCTTAAGGTAGGGGAGGTGATCGAAACTAGTATCACTACGAAGGATTCCTGGTGACCTGAAACGTAAGGTCCTACACACTCAAGTATAAGTCCTACATTTGAGATCCGTACGAATTAAAATCTTAGACATTAGGAGTAGGATAGTCGATACAATTTTATAAGGGTGTAGAGTGTAATTTTTGTTTTAAAACGAAGTCCTTATCAATAATTTTAAACAAATACTTTAATAAACCACCATTCGAAAATTATTGGTGGTCTATTAAACAAAAAGTTTATAAATAAATGAACCGACACGACCCAGAATCAACGTCGTACATCCTAGATCAAGGGATGGTCCCTAGCTTGGGTCCGGGGAACGTAACCCTTGAGTGTTAGATTCGGTGACCTGGTGGTCCCTTCAGGGTGGTGGTTTCTTAAATTGGTCAATTATTAAAACTCTTTTAAATACCAACGAATAATCTTTAATAGTATATGAATCTTGAATATTCACCTCTTTTGATTGAGAGTTTAACAAAAAAATTTTCAAAAAATTCAGATTATTGTAAATATAAATTCTCTTTTTTTAAACCAAATAATAAAAATGTCTGTAAGTTAATTTGTAAACAATCAAAACAACAACATCGTAAGAAAGAGTCATCGGAATACTCTACTCATGATAAGAAGTTTACTCTTTTAGTTTCGTGTCGAGGGAAGTCTGACACGTCAATTCTTCTTCGAAATCTCGGTCTTGCACTTTGGTCCCTCAGACCACGGTCTTACAGTGAGATTTAGTAATGGTAGAAGACTTGTGAGGTCCTTGTAATAAGAGATCCGAAAATCTATTAAAAACACCGGGTCCGGGTATTAAAAACACGGGGTCACTTAACGAAACACTTATACAAACGATTTATCCACTAAGACTGGTTCCTATAATTTCATCTTTGGTGTCTTGGACACCGTCCTTTCACCTCTTTTAAGCCTTGTCTTTTATTAGGGTCTTCTCACTAAGACGTGACACGACCCTGGACTTCATCCTTATAATTCCTTAGAAACCCAAAACGACAAAAGTGTAAAGAAAAATTAGGAACTTTTACGATAGGTTATTGTGTCTCTGTCGTCACTTTTTATTAAACAAAATGAACAGATGTCAGAAACAAGTTACTCGAAAAGAAAAAAAAAAATTATCCGCAATGATTGGACCTACGGATACTCCTCCTATGTCCATTACTTCTACCGGTCCACTTTATAAACCGAAAAAGGGAATTATGTCCTCTTTTCCCATTCACACCACCAACCACTGTTCACCCTGAGTCTACACCAAAGTCTCCCCTGTCCCGACTCCGGTCAAAGACCTGACGAGACCTGGACTTTCCTCGGTCGTCAGTGGTCGAGGTGGGTAGAACGGGATAACCTGATACCGAGTGTAACGGACTAGAGTGGCTTTTTTTTTTTTCCGTTTCAGTCTGAAAAAATAGAGGATCAAAATTTTAATCCTGGAAGGTCTACAAGTTCGACCTAAATGTTTTCCATCTCCTTGGTCCTAGTTTAACGGTTGTAATCAACCTAGTAGTTTTTTCGTTCTATCAAGGTCTTTTTGTAGATGACGAAATAACTAATACGGTTTCTGAAACTGACATGCACCTTTGTGTGATACCTTTTAAGAATTTCTCTACCCTTATGGTCTACTTGACTTGACGGAGGACTCTTTAGACATACGTCCAGTTCTTAGTTGTCAATCTTGACCCGTACCTTGACTGACCAAGGTTTAGTCCTTTCCTCATGTAGTTCCAACAAATAACAGTGGGAATAAATTGAATATATGTCTCATATAGTCCACTTTACGGTCCGACCTACTTCGTGTTCGACCTTAGTTCTGACCGCCCTCTTTACAGTTATTGGAGTCTATACGTCTACTGTGGTAGTATACCGTCTTTCGTTTCTTTTTGATTTCTCGGAGAACTACTTTTACTTTCTCCTCTCGCTGTTTCAGTCGAATTTCGAGTTGTAAGTCTTTTACTTCTAGTACCATTGACCAGGGTAGTGAACTACCGTTTATCTACTCCTACGTTACCTGTGTCACTCTCTGAAAAAAAACCCGAGGTTTTAGTGACGTCTACTACTGATGTCGGTACTTTAGTTTTCTTAGAACGAGGAGTCTTCTTTTCGATATTGGTTGAATCTGTCGTATAATTTTTCGTCTCTGTAATGAAACGGTTGTTTCCAACCAGATCAGTTTCGATACCAAAAAGGTCACCATTACATACTCTCAATCTAGTATTTCTTTCAATTCGCGGTTTCTTGACTACGAAAACTTGACACCACAACCTCTTCTGAGAACTCTAAAAGAACCTGTCATTCCTCAAGGTTGGTCAGGTAGGATTTCCTTTAGTCACGACTTATGAGTAACCTTCCTGACTACAACGTCGACCTTGAGGTTATGAAACCGGTGGACTACCGTTTCTTGACTGAGTAACCTTTTCTGGGACTACGACCCTTTCTAACTTCCACCCTCCTCTTCCCCTGCTGTCTCTTACTCTACCACCCTACCGTAGTGACTGAGCTACCTGGACTCAAACTAGTTCGAGACCCACAACCACTACCTGTCCCTTCGGACCGTACGACGTTAGGTACCCCAGAGTTTCTCAGTCTGTGTTAACTCACTGACTTGACTTGACTTAAAATTTTACAACCGTATAGGAAGTGTAAAAAACCTTTGTGACACTTCCGGTTATAATTCCGTATCGGTTCGTTTTGTCCCGGTTCCTGGAGTAGACTGAGTCCCGAGGGTCAAATGGTAACGAGAAAATCCAACGACTCTAGTACCCGACGTGAGTTGTCGGACGAAAAAAGGTAATTCTAATTTCGTGTTATCCTAATAATCCTTAAGTTACACTGTAAAAAAATCATACTTTTGCAAAAATTATGTGTCTTTTACTCTAATATATTATTTATGTATATAAATGGTGGATATGAATTAATAATTAGGAAATAGAACAAAGAAAATTTAAATGGAAATTTTTTTATGACGGAGTGAGTGATCTACTTTGGAGGGAACGTGAAAGAGGTTAATACAAAAGTCGAGAGGAAGTGGTCTCTATTGATCAGTTTTTAATTATACGAAGTACAAATATAAAATTATCCATTACTAAATATAGAGATATTTTCTTAATAAGAAACACCTAAATTTTTTAAATTTAGTTTCCATAATATAAAATATAAAGTAAGACGTAGAACAGAAAAAAGAATGGGTTATGAAATAAGATCTCTCTAAATTAATATAACCAAAGATTTCTAATTAAATAATTAAAAACATCGATATATTTAATCGTAACACAGACAAAAATAGGCTATGTACATACAGACAAAAATAGGTAAAAGGGTAACTACTCATAAAAAAAGGGGTTATAAAGGGTACTTTTATTACGACGTAACCCGTAGAAAGATGAACAAAGGAACCCGTATATACAACAAAACAATCTCAAATATGATCTTTATACTAAAGAGACAAGATCGTCCATAGAAGTTGAAATTACCTACGTTTAAATTTTTAACTGTAATTCTTATAGGTTTACCTGGAGGGTCTCTTCGACATGGTTAAGTGGGAAGTGGTTGACGGACAATAATGAAAAAGGGAAAGAAGTGACCCTAAATGACAAAGAACTTAAATTTTAAAAATGGTTAAACTACTCACTTTTTATTCCATAATTACACCAGAATGAAACTTAAAGAGGTTTTTGATCACTCGTAACCGGTAAACCCAAAGGAAAAGAGTCGAGTCAAGTCAGCGAGTCAGCACAGACTGAGAAACACTGGGGTACCTGACGTCGTACGGTCCGTAGGGACAGGTAGTGGTTGACGGTCTCGAACTAGTTTCAATACAGGTAGTTCAGGTACTGTGGTAGGTTGGTAGAGTAAGAGATAGCAGAAGAAGAGGAGGACAAAAGTTAGAAAGGGTGTAGTTCCAGAAAAGGTTACTCAGTCAAGAAGTGGTAGTCCACCGGTCGAAGTTGTAGTCAGGAAGGTTACTTATAAGTCCTGATCAAAGGAAATCCTAACTGATCAACCTAGAGGAACGTCGAAGTCCCTGAGAGTTCTCAGAAGAGGTTATGATGTCAAGTTTTCGTAGTCAAAAAACACCAGTTGAAAGAAATATCAAGTTGAGAGTGTAGGTATGTACTGATAACCTTTTTCGGTATCGAAACTGAGATGTCTGGAAACAACCGTTTCACTACAGACGACAAATTATACGACAGACCCAACCAGTATCGAAAAGAAGGTTCCTCGTTCGTAGAAAACTAAAGTACCGACGTCAGTGGTAGACGTCACTAAAACCTCGGGTCCCTTTATTTCAGAGAGTGACAAAGGTAACAAAGGGGTAGACAAACGGTACTTCACTACCCTGATCCTGAAGGGATAAATATAGGAAACCGGTAAAAGAAATTAGAAGAACCTCAAATAAAATACAACACTACAGGTAACAAAGTAGGGACAAAGAACGAATTAGAGGAAAGGATAGGAAGGTTAACGAGAGACGGAACATTACAAATAACATAGAGGAAAGATAGGTGAAAAGTTCGTTTCTTCATATTTTTGAGTTCTGTACAAACGTAACGAACTATGGGTCGAATATCTGTAGTTTCGACAAATCAAATCCTGCAAATGACCAAAATCGAGTACCTGTTCATCAGTGACTTCATACCGTTCTTTTTTATTTTTATTTGAAATCACCTTGTTAGAGTTCTGTAATATCTTCACGTCGTCAATTCTTAAATTCCAAAGGAAACTAATTTTTAAAACAAGGTCGATAAACTAAAATCCATGATTTAGAGTTTAATTAAGAGGAGGGGTGGTTTTTTCCCCTTTTCTTCAAAAATCGACAAATACAATTTCCGAAGTATTATACAGTCGTAGACATGATACTTTTGTGAATTCATTTTATAAAAATAATTAACGTTACCGACATGGGTGACGGAGAAGATTTTTGCGAAGTACCTTTTTACTTTTTACGAGTAGAAATATCAATAACGGAGTCTACTGCATTCTGATGGGTTATATTTCGATGTGTATTCGGATCTCGTCTTGGTAATTTCTTCTTTTATCAAGTTTTAATTGATAAAACTTGTCTTTGTTATCTTTGTAATAGAAATCTCGAGAATTCAGTCCTTAAGGAAGTCAATACTGTATGATGTTACGACAAGAGAAAGAAAGGAATGTGGGATGTCTACAGTCATAAGGAGAAAGGTAACGACTATAATAAGTAAGAGGAACCGAACACTTAGATACACGAGGCGGACGAGACCAGTCACCTGTGGATGGCTGATGGAAAGAACAAGTAGGTGGTAGAGTAGTAGACCACCTAAGGTCTAGTCAGAAGAAGTAGATCTAGCAAAAGTGTAAGAAAGGTCAGGAAGTTCAGGTATATTTCGATTGACAACACACGAGTCGACTTTAGTCTAAGAGAAAAAAGTTAGTTGTATTCTATCTCTCTCCACAGGTAAGAAAGCATGACACCTAATAAACTGGGTATGTAACTTTTTTACGAATTTACAAACTTAATTGTGGAGGAGGTACCTTCGAATTGCATTCAAACGTAAAGAGGTTTGAATATAATTGTCGATGAAAAAGAACCGTTTTATGTAAAAGTTTCCCGACCAATCTTAACTATATACCACCTTCGGTTGTGTCATAACACCTCGTCGGAAGGAAGTTGACTTTTACTTATTTAATTTTTTGTACACCAGGGAAGTTCCACATAAACAACTAAACAAAGAGAGGAAGACAGGAGAGGGAAGGGAGTCCGTTGTCGGACCCCATTAAGGGTTCTTTACGACTTCGTGGAGACATCGGAAAGAGAGGTCCGAGTCTAGGCGAAGAGATTTGACACTCCAAGTGTCACTGTCTACGATCCCCACTCGACCGTCCGAAACTCCCCTCACATAAGTTAAGTCCTTCGACTTCACTAAAGGACGTAAAACCCGTCCTTTACAACTCTACACCTACCCTCCTTTGGTCCCTCGTTTCGTCAATTACCGGAACCGACCTCGAACTCGCTCTGGACCCAAAAGTGGACCCGTGAAATGGTGGTCAGCTCAACGTGTCTTAAAAGGACCATCACTGGTACAGTAGAACTTTATTCCCGTAAAACTAGAGAAAAATAAATTTATTTTGGTGTAAAGATAGAAAAGGACCAGGAGTTCGTAGAAATCTCCATAGGTTGTTACAGAAGTCGTTGTCGTGTCATTATTGGCCATAAGGACTGAACTAGAACTGAAACTTCCCTTTTATTAAATCTACAAAGGTAATTTATACCACTATAGAACATTAAACAAAACGTCCACACACACAAGAGTCATCGAGTCAGTATAATCCGAGACGTTGGGGTACCCGATGTCGGGTAGTCCGAGGAGACAAGTACCTTAAAAGGTCTGTTCTTATGATCTCACCCAACGGTAAAGGAAGACGGTCCCTAGAAGAACTGGGTCTCTAGCTTGGGTATAGAGGACGTGACCGTCCACCTAAGAAATGGAGACACGGTGGACCCTTCGGGTCCTTCAGATATAGTTCATTTCTTTTTAAAGTAAATAAAGATAAATATTATATTAAAGTACTATTCACCCACAACTTAATTTTAAGAATACTAAAAGGAAGTTACCTTTGTCAACCTACCACTGTCAACAAGCGGGTATTTGTTACACCACTTGGTGTAACCATTCTAAAGACGATGATTTAGTAGAAACAAGAGGTCATTATTTGAATTCTACCTTATATAAAGTGGATCTTATAATACACTCAATGTATTGAGTCCTGAATAAATCCTAAAACTAAGGTATGTATATTCTATGTGAACATATATTATAAAACACACGTATGACAGACATCGACCCAACCAATGTTTCAATACAAGTGAAATATATATATAAGGTGGAGATATAAGAGATAAAAGTATTCAATATACAAGTAGACTAGGCTTGAAAGGTTAAATATATATCAGTACTTATTAATAAATATTAAATTTACAAAATATACAATAAATAAGGTAGTGTTGAATTTAGAAAAAGGAAAAAATAAACAGAACATTTCTAATGGAATAAGTAGAAAAATTTCTAGTTCGGAAACAAAGCGGTCATAAAACATCGATATAAGATAAAGTAAGGAATTACGGAAAAGACACGTGGGAAAGGGGGATAAAGGAAATAGAAAGAACTTGGAGTCTTACTCTAAATTCAATTAGTACAAAGACCCCAGTCACATACGTACTCGCGACTCAGTCTGTTCAAAGCGAACGAACAGACGGATAGACTCGGACCAAGAGGTCTTTTGTCTCGACCCCCTTTTCACAACCACCATTGCATAATAATCCTCTACGTTAGAGTCCCCTGTCTCACCCCTATTTCCTCTTGTCCCGTCCCACCCCCCTTCTCACCTATCCTCCGTAATTCCTTTGTCCGACGGACCAAAACATCTGATATAGAAGCTTCTTCGGCATATTTACCCACAAAGAGTATTGGCAGGAACCTCCCTTCTCTCCTCTCTTGACTCGGCGACCGAGTGCGAAGGATGACCAGTTTCGCTCACCGCTGGTCGGGAGTGACTTACGACGTCGACGAAACATGACGACACACAGTCACCCCACCTCTTCCGTTACCGTGGGGTGGGGTCATCAGAACGGACCGTTTAGGGTACCTGCCTCCTCGGACCTTCCGACGTCAGGTACCCCAGCGACTCCCAGCCTGTGCTGACTCGCTGAAGTGAAAGTTAAAAGTGAAAGTACGTAACCTCTTCCTTTACCGTTGGGTGGGGTCATGAGAACGGACCGTTTAGGGTCCCTGCCCCCTCGGACCACCCGACGGCAGATACCGCAGCGTGTCTCAGCCTGTGCTGACTTCACAGAATCGTCGTCGTCGTCGTAGTCACCCCGTCGAGGGCCCGCCGTCGGCCACATAGAACCCCTGCGCTGTCGTCGGCACGCCACCCGCCGACCGGGTAGGGCACACTGCCGAGACGTCGTCGTCGAGTGGGTTTCACGGCTTTGGGTCGTCTACTCCGACTCGCCCAGACTTTACAGCGACCTCTTCACTGACCTTTGGGAAAGGGAGGGGCAGTAGAGAGCGAGGAAAGCAAAGATACGGATACTTCAGTGCATGAGACGTAAATTTAATCAGGGATTTTCGAAAATGAAAAAGGTAAATCGTGACGTGAAAAACTAGAACGAATAATAGGCAGACTAAAATTTTGTCCGATTAAGATTATAAAGAGGCAATTGATACTCCGAACAACTTCAAAACCCAAATGCCGATCCAGTAAACACTAAGAGACACGGTACCGGGGGGTGAGGTCATGAGAACGGACCTTTTAGGGTACCTGCCTCCTCGGACCACCCGACGTCAGGTACCCAAACGATCCTCAGTCTGTGCTGACTCGCTGAAGTGACAGTGAAAAGTGAAAGTACGCAACCTCTTCCTTTACCGTTGGGTGAGGTCACAAGAACGGACCTCTTAGGGTCCTTGCCGCCCCGGACCACCCGTTACCAGATACCCCAGCGTGTCTCAACCTGTACTGACTTCGCTGAATCGTCGTCACCGTCTGGTATCTAAGAGAAGATCGATTAAATTCGTCCTCTCCCAAATATCTTGTATAATAGACGTTCCTTCAGTTTATGGACCCGAACCTCGGACGGAGTAGGCCTTATCTAGTCGTCTTTACTGGTCGACGCGACGTCGCCACGACACCCCTCGTTGTGGGACCACCATGGACGTCAGTCATGGGTCCGGAGAACCCTGGACTACGAGACGGTGGACGGAGTCGAAGGGGTCTTCTTGGTGTGGAAGTGGCGGTGTTCGGTTAGAGAGGTGGTGAATCGAGGTTCAGAGGACATCATACAGACAAACCGTCTTCGTTCCAGGGTATGTCTTGAGACCGACGTTATTTTTGTATCTTTTGATTCGAAAATCGACAGACTGGAACCATCAAGTTCTTAAGATGGTCTGACATAAATTTGCCCGTGACTCAGTTACATATCCTATGTGGTACTCAAGTCTTTATAGATATATTCATTTATGAAAGGATAAGTATTATAAAGTTTATTTTTTTAATTAAAGATGACCTCATGTCAACGGAGTGTTACAACACAATCAAAGACGACATGTCGTTTCACTTAGCCGACAAACACATGTATATGTACATAGGGGAGAAAAAAAACCTAAAGGAAGGGTAAATTCAGTGGCGTCTCGTGGTGCGTCTCAAGAGACTCGATATACCATCCAAGAGTAATCAATAGGTAAAATATGTATCATAGTTATCACATATACCCCGAAGGATCCAACGGGTTCACCATTTCTTGGACGGACGGTTGCGTCCTCTGAGTTCTCCCCTGTGTTCTCTACACCAGGTTGAGGACCCAGCCCTTCTAAGGGGACCTCTTCCGTTACAATTGGGTGAGGTCATAAAGAACGGTCCTTTTATGGTGCCTGTCTCCTTGGACCCCCCGATGTCAGGTACCCCAACGGTTCTCAACCTGTGCTGACCACGTTGATTCGTACTTTCCCGTGAGTACGTACGTCTCTTCAACGAGTCTGAATTATGTGTAGGTATACATCTTGTGATGTGGGTTGTTGTCGTTTTGTGTGTAAGAGGAGTTCTCGTATACTTTGTTAAAGGTCTTAGCCATCACGTGGGATTTTGTTCGAAGTCTTTTAATCTCATAATATGACTCCTGTAAATAAGAAATTTTAACTATAAGAAGAGGTAACGGTAATCTTACGAATAAACACCACATCTTTACTTAAGGGAAGAAGACGTTTATATGGAAGATAGAAAAAATAGAAAAGTAAATTTTTAAGTAAAAGAGATAGAATAAAATTTTGGTTTTAGGGTCAAGTTACTGTTACAGTGGATCGATTTTTATAAGTTGAAGTAAAACCAAGAAATCCTAATTAAAATAGTCGACTATAACCAAAACTCGAAAACCCTCGATAAAATACAATAAAAGAGAAATAGTGGGTGAAAAAGTGAGTCATCCTCGTTTAGATCTAAGACCAGATGCAATAAAGTCATAAATGGATGACAAATCCCTTTCAGGAACAGTACATGGGGTTCACAGACTCTTACGGTAGACTAAATCTTCCGTGTGGATTTTGGTTCCTTGTTTACTGACTAAAGGGGGAGTCGAGTGACACTGATTCTCCCTCACAAAGTAGAAGTGTTATTCTCCTTTAGAGTAAAGAAACCTTTTTTTAAATAGTCACAATAGAGATGAGTGTAACGGATTCTTCTTTAATATTATCGTCTAATAAAACAAAATTTTCCTTCCTACTATACTGCAATACTTTTTAACAGAAAAAAAAAAAAAATTTCTAGAACTCAGTCGTAATTCCCGTCTAAATAAACTTTACCGTTACGTTAGTCTCTTCGGACTTCTCAAGAGTCGTCACACTGGTACCTCACAAATATTTCAGGTAAAGTTCGGAGTAGAAGTACGGGATGACGTCTCAATTTTAAAGACTGATTAATGTAAGTGATAGACTTAAGTATCTCAAATTAAAAATTTTGAGTTTCGTCAAACTAATGAAAACAGAAAGAATTCTGAGTTTTCTTTTTCGTACAAGTATACGAGTCACAAAATATTGTCCTGTAAAAGAACATTGCTTGACTTGATTATCCGAATTCTTTAATAATATTATCTCTTTGGAAGACAATCCACCGAAAATTACACTTTTACTATTATGGATTGTTAAACGAAATTTACTAACAAAAAGAAGGGTCTTACCTAGTGTCTGTCTGTAGTCAATAACCGTATAAGTACGTATGACTATATAAAAACGGACTAACCGATATCACTTAAACAGTTTATATAAATAACAATATGTATCCCAATGTAAAACTCTTTCGTACATTCTATCTTTCTCTGTTCGTTTCTATCTCTGTTGGGAGTTTTCTCATTATACTACTTTTTCGATTGCATTACCATCGAATTATACAATTGATACTGGATCTCTTTTTATTGCCCTTTGTGTTTGTTTAAGTGATCAATCAACCCAATCTTTATTATTGTGTATATCAACACAATGTACTTATTGTACTGACTTTATCAGTGAAAGTTGTTCACCACGATTATAACGGTTTCACCCTTCCTGTTTTGTGGGAAATTTAAAAAATGAAACAAAAAATCGGTTATAATAGACCTTAACGAGTATCTTGTAAATAATATTTAATTCGTGAACATTTTACTTACTATTCCGGTAATATGTGTTAATAAGAAAAAGGATCTCCTTTAAAACAAATACCGTAGTTTGTATCTATTTAGTGTGGTATCATGTCAGTCGTTAGAAATAGTCATGAGACTCCTGGTCCTTTACTTCGTTGAGTTGTGTTAAATCCGAAATCCTGTAATAAGTACAACTTTTCGTACCAAGAGTATAAACCAACCTTTCTTTTGACTCCATCGTGATGAAGAATAAATAATATTATTGTACTACGTTAAAGAAGCGGGATGTCCAGATAATCTGACGACCCCTCCTGAGTGTTAAGGTCCACGTTTCGTTCTTCTTCGTGTAGGTAACGGTAGATACCTATTCGGACTCAGGCCTCAGTAGATAACACGTAGTTTCCTTTTGTTAATAGACGTCCTGTAGTCTGAGATCTGAGATTCTAAACCCTACTTTCCTGAACCGTATCGGACACAGTTCGATTCGCCTTTCCGTGACGGAAAATTTTTGAAGTAACACATTCTGAACGACGAATGGACTCACCGACCGACAAGACCCAACGTCAGACAAGACCCGAAATCTTTACACTAGTGTTAAAAGTCAACTCTAGGTTTACAGATAGAGATTTAGATAGTCCTCCCCGAGAAATTGAGTCGTGGGATATCTCTGTCGTCCTCAAGTGTCCGAGTCTAAAATCAACGTCGAGACGATGTTTACTGGAGCACGAGACGCACACGGTGAACCAGAAAGAGAAGACACAGGGTAAAGGACTCTGGAAAAGTGTACCCGTCGTCAACGCACGAGTAATAGACGGCTATCTGACTCGGGTGACAGACGAAGGAAGTCTCAGATAATTTCTTTCAGTATCAGCTTCCGACTCCTGTCCCAGACCCCACTCGTCGAGACAACACACCTTAAATCCGATACAAGGTATCGATCGACACCTTTGGACTAAAGAATCACACAATTGACTTCACTAACCTGTCCGACCATACATAAAGATTTTACGGTCAACGATCGAATATATTAGGTAGTAGTTGAGTACATTATGAGTAGTCTCGAAACCTCCCAGAAATTGAGATAAAAAAAAAAAAATTCTACGGTCCCTCACCTATAAATAAATAAAAAACCTCATCTTCGTCCTAATCTTACAAGACAAAAATCGTAAACTTTTAGTTTGGAGAATCGGAGGTGTCTCTCGTCCGTTCCGTCCTTCGAGTACCCCTGAAGACCCACCTTGCCCTCAGTGTAAACTCATCGCCCCCTACTGTAACAAATCAGAGGACGGAGGAACAGGTCATCTGAAGACAGAAAATCTGGAACTCTACCTTTATATTCATTCCCTCGTGTCCGGGATTCTCTTTCTTATCCTACCTTATAAGAGTCAGTATCAGGAACTTCCTGTTGGGTAGTAACGGTCTTCCAAGATTCTTACATCACGTTCGACACCTGGTTGGTGGAAAAACAGGAACCGAGGAACCTGTCGATCGTAAGTCACCATTTCACAGAATAAAGGTTGGAAACACTTTAATCTATCATTATTCTATTTTCTTTAACAGAAAACTTCTACGATGAGGACTGACGTGTATCACATCGTAAACGATAGAATTAAGGTATTAAAGTTTAAGACTAAAATTCAATCTCAGGTACCCCAATGTTTCTCAACCTGCGTTGACTCATTGACTTGACTTGACTTTTTATAGGATTAAAAAGTGAGAGAGAAACCCTTAAACCACTCGAATGGGAGATTATACCGTGAAGGACACCTGTCGACTGACTTAAGTCACCCACCCAACCGGGTTGGCCCTTCCTGTACCGCGATTACTCTGGGTCACCTGGCCAAACCAAAGACGGAGGTGTCTCGTGCCACCTACCACTAAACAAGGGACTGGGTCCGTCGTCTGGATTGAATCACCAATAGATAGAGGATCTGCGAAACCGGGTGTTTCCCCACACCTGATTAACACTCTCAGGTAGTGATGGGGACCCTTTTGTCTTAAGGATCCTACCCAGTTGTGTACATATACTGGTTGTCTCGTAAACTTTAAGGTTTTGACCCCCATGAGATTCAAGTGACATAACGACTACCTCAGGTCTCAGACACTTTTACATTTTTCGTACACCGAATATAAAAATTTCTGTCTTCTGTTACACAAACCAACCACATAAACTCACAAAAAAAGGAATCTCTAAACAGGCCGATTTACTCTTAAAACGTTACCCTCTTATCGTACACATCCGTTCCATGTATACCTTGAAGTATAAAGACTTAATCGACATTGTTTCGTACGTTAAGAAAGATCCGGAAGGTCGTACCAAGAAAGGTTTAAACCTCGGGGTCCTTCCTATTTAATACGTACTTTTGATGGAAGTAGAAGAGATTAAGTCAAGTCAGTTTTTGAGGTAAGGGGGTTAGTGAAACGACAAGTTATATGACTTCTTTTACCTTTCCTTTTATCCAGTGTGAGTGCTAAAGGTCTCCAAATGCACTGTGATTCCGTCCCCCTTACGTTCTTAATTTCCATTATCTTTCGTCTGGGCTTATTGTTGCGCGTCCCTCCACGTTCCCTCCAATCGAGCGGTCCCTTCCGCACTGGTGAAGGTGGACCCCGACCTCTGCCGAATTACGGCTTCAATGAGTCGAAAGTTTCTTACCCCCTAAGAAAGAGAGGAGGAAGGAAAGAGGAAAGAGATAAGTAAATAAGTTGTTTATAAAAACTTAGGGATGATACAAGGTCTACGTCACCATCCACGAGGTGATTTCCTACTCCTTTTGAAGACCACCTCTGTCTGAAATTCGTTTGATACTTGACAGTACAAAACTCCCTTTATTAACCGATGTACTCGAGTATGTGTTACTATACTCGATATTGTCTCTCTTGTCTGAATCTGTTATTCAAGTCCCTTACGAACTGGACTTTAGACTTTTTACGAATCCACGACTCATCACCACTTTCCGGTCACCCTGTAAAAAGTCAATATCCCTGTTAGTCCTTATATCCACTCGGGTACGATCACTTTTATTAAAAAAAAAGTCTCTGTTAAACGATACATCCCTCTCTCTTATATGAAAAATTTTCGTGTATCAGATCTCAGTCTCACGGACAAGTCAACAGGAGGTCTTAGACGTCCCCTGACCAAGGTGCCGGGGACACCCATGGTTTCAAGGTCTTACGAGTGCAAGAAATATATTTTACCCTATTATAAACGTACCTTGGTTGTGTAGAGGATGGGACAACAATAATGATACATTTATCATGATCAACAACATCATGATCAACATTTATCATTGATCAACAATGATGATCCATTTACAATACAGTGGACCAGAACCTTTTAAGTCCAAAACGAAAAATCTTGAAAGACCTTATAAAAATTTTTGATAAGAGGTAGACTCCAACCAACTTAGGAGGTATCTACCTCTTGGGTGTCTATACCTTCCGGTTGATAAAATCTTAGGGTCGAGACTAGGGATGACTGCCACACCAGATCCGTGAAGCAATAGTAACCAGCCGGATAAAAGAAGAGACGTGGGTCCCTATTAGTATCATGACTTGAGTCTCTAAAAGAAATTCCTAATATATATATATATATATATATTCTAAATATATGTGTGAGTATATCATATGTATCATACTTACTTAATTAGATTTGTTTATTTATATAATCACATACAATGATATTATTATAATTCCTAACTTATATATATATATTTGGTAAGTCAGGCATTTTAATGTAGAAGTTCATTATGTGTTTCTATTTGAGTTTTACCTAATTTCCGGATTTACGTTCCGGTCTTTCATACTTTGAGAATCTCCTTGTGTATCCGTCTTGTGAGTTACTATGTTTAGTTTCGTTCTAGGAAATACTGGGTGAAGGAACTCATTGTCTTTATTTTTGTTTACATTTGTTCACCTGGACTAATTTGAATTTTCGAAAACGTGTCGTTTCCTTTGATATTCGTTCCACTTTTCTGTTGGGAGTCTTACCTTCTTTTATTATTGTTTACTTTGTTGACTGTTTCCTAATTAAAGGTTTTATACGTTCGTCGAATACGTTGAGTTGCGGTCTTTTTGTTTGTGGAGTTAGTTTTTCACCCTTTTTCTGGAGTTGTCTGTAAAGAGGTTTCTTCTGTATGTCTACCGATTGTTTGTGTACTTTTATACGAGTTGTAACGAGTAATAATCTCTTTATGTTTAGTTTTGATGTTACTCTATGGTGGAGTGTAGTCAGTCTTACCGGGAGTAGTTTCTCAGATGTTTGTTATTTACGATCTTTCCTACACCTCTTTTCCCTTGTGAGAACGTGACAACCACCCTTACATTTAACTATGTCAGTGATACCTTCTACCATACCTCTAAGGAATTTTTTGATCTTTCTTTTGGTGGTACACTGGGTCGTTAGGGTGAGCATCCGTATATGAGACTCCTTTGGTTTTAACTTTCTCTGTGTACATAGGGTAACAAGTGACGTCGTGATAAATATTATTGATTTTGTACCTTCGTTGGATCTACGGGTAGGTGTCTACCTACCTATTTCTTCGACGCCATGTATATGTGGTACCTTATAATGAGTCGGTATTTTTCCTTGTGTGAACTCAGTCAAGATTACCCCACCTACTTGGATCTTGGATAATACGTCTCACTTCACTCAGTCTTTCTCTTTCTATTTATGATATAAGATTGTATATATATACCTTAGATCTTTTTACCATGACTTCTTGAATAAATGTCCCGTCGTTACCTCTTTGTCTGTATCCCTTGTCTGAATACCTGTACCCCTCTCCCCTCCTCTCCCACTCTGCATACTGCTCTCATTGTACCTTTGGACGTAATGGCATACATTTTGTCTACCGGTTGTCCTTAACCGACCTACCGAGTCCTTTGAGTTTGTCCCCGAGACATAGTTGGATCTCCCCACCCCACCTCTCCCTCTGCCCTCCCTCCAAGTTTTCCCTCCCCTATATACATATGGATACCGACGAAGTGCAACTCCAAACTGTCTTTTGTTGTTTTAAGATATTTCGTTAATAGGAAGTTATTTTTATTTAATTAATTTTTTAATGAAGAAGTCCATTTAGGATTCGATATATATAATATATCAATGTAATCTTATATTATCTATAATATCTATATATCATCTTATATATAATCTTAGACTATGAATGTAATCTTCTCATACACGAAGAAGAAGAGTATGAAACCAGGTTAAACCTTTATATTTTGAGAGATTAATATATTAAGACTTAAACTGGTATATAAGGAAAGGGAAATGTACGGTGGAAAAGTTTAGAATTTTACTAATCTTGGAGACTCAAAAGAAAATGGAAAAAAGGATTTTCTCTAGTAAGTATCCTGTATTAGAGTAGTATTGATAAATTTGGTACAACTTCGTCTTATAAGAATGAGTCAACTTTGTGGTCCGAAGAAAATCTCTTCGGAGTGTGAAACTTACACAAAATACTTTCACCCAATGTTCTATCAAAAGAAAAAATGTTAGTAGAAAAAAGGTGGTTTAGAAATGTGAGCATAGGAAAAAACGTCTAACCGGGTAGAGTTCTAGTCATTGTACTAAAACACCACGGGTATTAAAATGAGGATAGACAACTATAAACGTTTAAGTAAAATCACCGTACAAGGACTTAAAAACTCGGTGACACGGTAAAGGAACTGAAACAAAACTAAAACTCTAGATTAGAGAATGTTAAAATTTATCATCTTGTAGAATGAAATACGAAATATCAAAGTTATGAGTATTGAGATTAAGAAAAAGATAATTCTAAAGGGGTTCTAAATTTATTTAAGGACAGGTAACTTGTCCTTAAGTTCGTATGGTAATGTAATCAAATGCCAGGTCGTGGTGTGTCCCAAGAGTTGTGTATTTGGACATACTTCCTTGGTACGTACACATACGATACAGAAAGATAAATCTAATTGGAAACTCTCATCCTCGGCACGAGTATTAGGAGGATATTAAAAGACCTCAGAGGTCGGCACCTTAGTCCTTTAGGATCAACTTGACTTGACTTTATGGAGACATAGTCTCGAAACGTCCTAAATGAACCCTCGTCGAAGGAGTCGAACATTCACATTTACTCTTGAATTCACTGACACTTTCTTTAATAGAATTTAGTTTATTTTTACAGTTATTACAAAGGCTCAAAGGTTAAAACAAGCTCAAAAATTCCTGCTTTCTTCTGAACGAGTAAGAGGTGTCGATTCAACAGTATGTTTCTCTATAGACTTATCTTGTTACTCTACGACATCATTGTACGATAGGTATAACTCACTTTAAGTCGATGAACTTAAAACTTTCATTAAAATCACCCAATCTCTCTATATTTTACCTCTCGATAACACAAAAATGTCCTTGATTCAAGTCACGTACTGATATCAATATTTTTATACGGTACACTTCAATAGTTACAATGTAGTAAAAGACTGTCTTAACTACGTATACGAAGTAAAGATTTAGGTACTGAAGTCCTATTTTCGGACACTGACTTTTGACAGTCGAGTTAGTGAACCGAAAGACTATGGAATCAGATTATCAAATGGCTTTTAATGATGTCCCTTTTGAGTCAGTAGAGGATACTCACTGTAATAAGTATGAAGTGACACGGTTGACTAAATCAATATAATATTACACTTGTAAATTACTGGGTGGATATAAAGGTTGATATTTTTCTGATTTCAAAATATACACTTTTTTTTTAGTGAACCTTACATATCTCGGAAGCGAATATGATATATTAAACCAAATGTATTGTGGTATAAAGATCCATAGTTTACGAAGGCTAATCAATTTTGGTGTACTTTATTTTACAATTTTAGTTTAATTTAAGAAACTGCAAAAGGAAAAACCAAACGTTGGATTCACATAGGATTAGGAAGGTGGTGTACGGAAAGATGAAGGATTAAGGAACGTGGAGGTGCAACTGAGAAAAGAAGAAATCCCTTTTGTAGAAGAATTACTTTAATTAAGTCTAAAACTCACCCTCGTCACCTCGGTCAGGGTAGCACCTTCATCATACTGTACTATACCTCTCAAGTCTGACAAAACGTACGGAACCCCCACTTGTATAACTCTTCTCCACCATTGTTCTATGAGTGCGTCTATTCGGTACCTATCCTACGTCTGAAGTAGAACATCCTTGTCCCTCGGTTTCTTCGTTTCTATTGAACCGTAATTGAAAATTTTAGTAAACGATTACTCATGAAATAAATTTACAGGTATAAAACCAGTATACAAACTCAAAAGATTTTGACACATTATAAAATTAATAAGAACAGACATAAAGAGGAAGATTTTTAATAAAACCCTTTTTCGTTTCTCTTCTCTCATTAAGAAAAAGAGGACGTTAAGTATCCACAAAAGGTTTTTGTGACACCAAACAACCCGATTCAGTATTATATTTTCTTTGGTGGAAGATAGATTTATTGTATTTGTTAGGTTTTGAGATCAAGAGGAATTTTGGACCTTGTCACGTCTTTTAATCATATTTCAAATTACCCATTTTTGATGTCATACAACTTAGAACGACGTCATTAAACAAAACGGTCCACGATACCATCCATTTACTTATATGGAGAGGAACTAATACAGACGTTTTGTTTACTATACCGAGAGTGAGTGGTCTAAAATAGAGTTTTACTCTATTATCTAACAACTAAGTCTCGGTTTTTCAGTTAGTCCGATTGGAGTTATGGTCTGGACTTTATTATTTAGAGAGGTAACATGTCCTCCTCGAGTATAAACCGACTACTTAAATAAAATTAGGAAAAGTATGAAATAAACGTAATATGGGAACTAATACCGATAGACCCGTCATTATTTACCGAAGTAATTTGTTCGTCGATTAATTTATGGACGACGACGACGATTCAGCGAAGTCAGCACAGGCTGAGACACGTTGGGATATCTGTCGTCGGGTGGTCCGAGGCGGTAGGGACCCTAAGAGGTCCGTTCTTATGACCTCACCTAACTGTAACGGAAGAGGTTTTATTGATGGATCTATGGTTATTTGTTAACTTGTATCTTTGGTTTCTACGATTGTATTAAATTTATTTCCATCTCAATCACAGATCAAAGAGTGTCTTGTAATTAATGAATAAAATATGTCTGACCTCACCCAACGGTACGGGAGGAGGTCCCCTAGAAGGGTTGGTCCCTGATATAACTATGGTCAAGATCAAAGATAAAATTGGACTTACCATGGAATGAAAACCCCTAATTAAGTACTTGTAGGTGACTCAATGACCGATGATTGTATAATGAATGATACCAGAATTCTTGACCCGACGTAAGTACTCAATCTAAGAAGTATGTTGACAAACAAAAGGAGGGGTCTCTGAAGAGGAATAGTCCTTCTTGACATACAGATAAAGATTTATCAGAGCCCCTATTTAAGAATTGAACCAAAGACGAAGTTCATCGACGTGTAAACAATTAAGTAAACAAATGTGTAAGGGAACATTAATTTAATTAGGTGTTTATATACTTTCACCATCACCCTCTACTCCCAACGTCGAAGGGAGTATCCTACCCATCGAGTACAGAAGTTTCTCGAAGGGTAAACACTCTTCGGTAATTAATATGTCAACGTTGTCTTCATAAATTTGAGTCTAGAATACAGATTCCAGTCTACCTACCCTACACCAACTTCCCAATATAGAGTCTTTCTCATCGTTAGATTCTACATGAAACGATCCTCAATTATCGGATCCTTACCACTCCCGTTCCCCTTAATAACGATTACAACCTCTTTATTCCTCTTTAGTCTTCTACTTCTCTTCAAGTACGGTTGGAGAACTCCAAGTCAAAATAGGACCTTTGGTCAAACCTCGAACCCTCCTCATCAGAATTCCTAAAGGTTGTTGTGACACTAGTCCAAACTTCAAACCTTACTAAACTCTGGGACAATTTATTTATTATCAACTAATTAAGATTCCAATTACCTAACTAGACTAGTGTAAGACGAAGAAAACTGGGCTACGCTCACGACTGTAAGACCAATCCACGTCGGGGTGACAACAGAGTATAGTACAGTGGTAGAGTATACAAACTTTCGTCTAAATTTACCGTCATCTTTCTCTATGTGTCCCTTAAACTTAATAAAGTGAAGAACACAGGGTCATTTATTTTCTGTTCCACTTCTTTAACCTGTCTATGCACTTTTTATATTTTCTTCTATTACGTCGACCATTTCTTAGGAGGACTTTACGCCCTCTGGATCCAAGTTAGGGACCCAACCCTTCTAGGGGACCTCTTCCCTTTCCGATATATGAGGTCATAAGACTGGACCTCTTAAGGTACCCGATAGATCAGGTACCCCAGTGTCTCTCAACCTGTGCTGACTCCCTGAAAGTGGAAGTGAAGTTTTTTGTTTTTTCTGGTTATTATCGTTTTGATTCTTTGGTTGTGTCAAAATTGTTACCTAATCAGTCTCGATCGATCTTAATCACTTACTTACCCATTGGTTAACTGAATCGATGAATTGCTACACAAAACCACATCGTGTCTCGTCTACAGTGTGGAGAAATGACCGACGGAAGACACTACCTCGGGTGTCCTTGTCCCCCACACTCTTCGTCGTAACACTACCTTACTCCAGGTCGAAACCGAAATAGTAGGCACTCGATACAGTAGAACCGATTGACTTAGGTAGTGAAACCTAGAGGTAGGGAATAGAAATTCTACAAATAACTCTATTTGCGAATAAATCCCTATTTTATTTCCTATTTGACACAGTCTTAAATGTACCAATATCTTTGGTGACCATCTTTTTAGTTGAGTTATATCGCTATTGAAGAGTTTACCCCCATTAAAACACGGACCGTACTGGTCCCCTTAAAACCATTATGAACCTCTATAAAGACTAACAGTGTTGAACCCTACCCTCACCCCTACTCGTGAATCACCGACCTTCGGTCCCTACGACGATTTATAAGATGCTCCGTGACCTGTTGATGACGATGAAGGTTGTTCCTCAAGTCAAGTTAAGTCAGCGAGTCAGTACAGACTGAGAAACGTTGAGGTACCTAACGTCGTACGGTCCGGAGGGACAGGTAGTGGTTGAGGGCCTCGAATGAGTTTGAGTACAGGTAACTCAACCACTACGGTAGGTTGGTAGAATAGGAAACATTAGGGGAAGAGGAGGGGGGAAGTTAGAAAGGGTCGTAGTCACAGAAAAGGTTAGTCAGTCAAGAAACGGTAGTCCACCGGTTTCATAATCTCAAAGTCGAAATCGTAGTCAGGAAGATTACTTATAAGTCCCGACTAAAGGAAATCCTACCTGACCAAACTAGAGGAACGACAGGTTCCCTGAGAGTTCCCAGAAGAGGTTGTGGTGTCAAGTTTTCATAGTTAAGAAGCCGTGAGTCGAAAGAAAACCTCTTCCTTTACCGTTGGGAGAGGTCACAAGAACGGATCTCTTAAGACACCTCTCTCCTCGGACCACCCGGTGGCAGATACCCTAGTGTGTCTCAGCCTGTGCTGACTTCCCTGAATCGTACGTACGTACGTACGTAACCTCTTCCTTTACCGTTGGGTGAGGTAACAGGAACGGACCTCTTAGGGTCCCTACCTCCTCGGACCACCCGACGACAGATACCCTAGTGTGTCTCAGCCTGTTCTGACTTCGTTGAATCATCGTCGTCGTCAAAAAAAATTGTTTCTCAATAGGTCGAGTTTTACAGTTTTTACGACAGCAACTCTTTGGAGTTCTATCTCATTTAACCCCGGCGAACTCACAGTCCTACTCCGGCTTCCTCTTTGTGTGTCTTGAACTACTGTCCCCGGTGATTATTTTTCATCTCTATGTAGGATAAGTGTACCGTCTCGTTTCTACTGATAGAAAACCTCGTACTACCCTGATAGTTGTGTCGCCCACCGTAGTACGAACTTGAACCTTCCGTTACTGGTGTCTACCTGTACTCGAATAGATTCGTACGGAGTTCGCTCACAGGGATCCCGTAAAACACTAATGCGTGTAGGACCGAGTAAACAGAGATTAACGTCTTTTCTGGTACGAGACAATATAGTGATTCCACTTCTAGTAGTTTAAAATGTCCTTTATTAAAGTGTTCTACGAGGTATTTTCATTAGAGATGAAAAACCGTGGGTCACGTAGTTCGTAACTACTCCGTTCGTCCTTTAGATTACTTTTATTATGTTCCTTTAGAAAAGTAGTTGGGGGTAGGGATTGCAGAACAGAGTCGATAGCCCAGTAACAAAAACGAAGAGGTAGCCTTAGACGTGCTCGTCGGTTGTATCCTTCGAGACTAAAATTTGTGTCGATTCATCAGTAAAATTGGTGTACTGGTTTCGGTCAATTCACTACGGTTGGGACGGACTCAATTCTACATCACCAAAAATTCACACAAATCCATTGTCAAAGAGAGAGAAAGTACGTGTTCGTGTATGTGTTTGTGAGAATCTCTACGACCCTATCCCGAAAGTCACAAACACTACATCGGTAAATCTAAAAAAAAGGGGTTTCCTTGTACTTGTTGTTTAAATACTCAGATTTATAGAAACGAAATAACCGCTCCTATGTTACCTTAATTAAACCACAAAACGTTACTGAGGGACACAGAGAATTACACTCATTTTTGACTTGTAAAATATTACTATACTAACGGAATAAAATAGACATTTTTCCCAATCTCTACTTTTGCTGAAAGATGATACGAGAGATTTTATAACACCACTTCAATTATCTTGGGACTCTATCTCCTACTTGGAGTCCTTCATTTAGAGTCGTCCCACATAAACAACTCCGTTTGTCTCGACACACACTTCCACCCCTGTCCCCCGTCCCGCCCCTGTCCTATAGGAGGAGTAGTTTGTAGTATGTAGCGAAGGGAGTAGTGGTTGCGTCGTCTCAATGTGTTTCACAGGACCGAGTTTGGGAACCTCCTAGTCTTTGACTTGGGTGGGAAGGTAATCCAAGTTTCACTTCACTAGTGTGTTCCTTTGAACGTTGCAGGACAGATCTCTTACGCCGGTCTATTACTCCTAACTTTGGTACCGGACCACCGTGACCCTTATCCAATTGATGAAGACGTTCCACGTTTCCTTTGCATTCACTAGATTTACGACCTTCTTTTATTTCGAACAAGTGTCCTAACAAATGTGATCTTACCTGAGGTAGGAAAGATTGAGAAGTCCATCTTAAAGGTAGAACGAAGGAACTTATCTTTCCTAGTCTTATACTCGTCCGTAAAATGACTACGAATCCACGAATCATCCTCAAGTTATTTATTAATATAAATTTTTTAGTAACTTATTTGTGGATACAATACAGTCCGTGACCGATCCTCTATATTTTTATGTTGTTTTATTCCTACACCAAGGACTGACGGTTCCTAAATTTTAGCTCAAATTCTACTATCTAGGTGAATAATATTAAACGTTGCCACCCGTTTACTACCCGGTATCCGGTTTATACCTGGTGATGGATAAAAACATTTATTTCGAAATAACCTTTTGTTGTCAGTACGGGTAAGTGAACATAAAATAGGTACTGATAAAAGTGTAATGTCGTCATCTTAATTTATGAACGTTGTCTCTGGTATACCGACAGTTTCAGATTTTATATATAAGAGACGAGGAAATATACTTTTCAAACGACTTAGGACCGGATATTACAGTATATGTACCTTTATTTGTGAAATATTTGCAAGAACTTCAATGAAGAGTGGTAACAGGTAAGTCTATTGATGGGATAATAGGGGACATCCATTATTCTGACATCAAATTTTCTAATTTATAAAATTCAAGAGGTACGATGTGTTCGTCATTCAACGACTAGAACTTAGACTTTGGTCCGTCAGACTAGAATGTCAGGTACGCGAAATGACTGAATGAGATATCTGTATCAATATGGGTGGGTTTTCCTTGTCCACATAGAAAGTATTATAAGTACAGTTTTACAGGTTCTTTAATTAAAAGGAACAAAAAGACATTGTCGATTTACAGAGTGAACATAAAGAGAAAAGAACGACCGTCTTAAAATAAGCTGAAAGCGGTCAAGTGTTACACGGGAGAAGAAGAAGTTACGCGGCTCGAGACGATACCGCCTGACTACCGGTATTACCAAAGTCAGAAGTGTGACGGTACAGGTACGGGAAACAGTGTATTGAAACGTCACACAAGAGGTTTCAGGAGACTGAAATTTCTCTACAGGCATTGGTAATTCAGGATCAACGGTTTCTCGACCTATTTATTTTTGAGTGTTCTTTCTTGGTTACCTTGAAAATGAAGAATACAAATGTATCTACTTTTTATCAAAACTTTCTTATAGAAGTTCTGATACCTAACCAAAATAAATCGGTCTAGTATTGAGTTAGTACATAAATCCTTAAAACGAAGGTTAATACCACCTCATTGACCATGTCCTAAAAGGGAGAGTAGTATTTAATAATCTCTTTGTCTCTTTTGTATCCCTTTTCAGACAAAAATTTATAATCTGTTACCCGTCGTGTCCTGACACTAAGGACTGTTGTGTCCTTGTGTAGTCTACTCGGGATATCAACGAGGAAAGACGACTTTTCGTGAACAGACGGTTCTTTTGTTTTGAGATGTGAGATTTCCTTTTGTTTGTTTCGTATAAGTCTTGTAGTCACAGTGAAATAATTACGATAGATGGTGGGTTGTTTTTTTAAAGGTTCTTCTTTTTAAACGTTAATTTTTACCCTTCTTCTCTTTATACTTAGTATTGGATATCTTGATTACTTAGTCATATTTATCCAGACCTCTACTGTCACTTTTGTTCCCGAAATTTTACCAAAAATGTGTATACGAGTTCCTAAATCTCTTCTTATACTAGGTTTATTATCCTTTTCACCTTATATGTACTTTTTTTTTGGGTCTTTAGACCTTTTCTTTTGACGTTGCAAATTGTACTTTTAAATTTACATACCCGAATTATATTCTAACCTAGAACTCCCACTTTATTGATCACTTTGACTTGTATAAAAAAAGTTTTGGACGGAAACCATTATCCTTACTCCTTTTATCACCACTCGTCTTATTTATAAGAACGGGAACACCGAATAAATTGTGTCTTTTCTTCTTTATTTTTAGTCTCATAGTGGTTTCGTAGTCACATTTGTCGTATTCGTAGTATTTATGTAATTACGACTTTCTATATTTTCCTTTTGAATCTAATCTAAACATCTCCCTCACACACCTCTCTACCATCTTTTCTGTAATGAGTTCAATTAGACCTTCAAAAGAGTAAACTTAAGAGACAATGAGTCTGGTGTCAAATTACTAAAACATCGAGTTTTATTAAAAACCGGTAGAACATTCAACCTCTTAAATCCTCCACGATATTGTGAAAAAAAAAGAGAGTATATAATAACACAAGACCATGATAAAAGACCCCTTCAAAGACCGAAACAGAAATCTATCGGTCCACGGATGTAATTATGTCTTCTAGGAAGGGTGAGGTGATACGACTGTCTACCCTTCCCTATTCAAATGTCGACTCGGGTGCCAAAGCGCAGGACATACCCAGATATACGTCAGTAGTAGATCTGAGGTGTAATCGATGTCAAATAACTCGAGAATGATACAGGGTTCTCGTTTACGAAAGTTATAATTGACAGTGTTGTATGTCGACTCTACCCGTGATGAGAATGAAAGTAAAATCTCTACTCTTTTGACTCCATGATACTTCCAATTGCTGAACGATTTCTAATGAATTTGACTCTACCCTTACTACTGGAACACTGAAGTATGAGGATTGGAAAGGTACCGTGGTTCCGTGTTTTAAATACCCCGTCAAACCGACTAGATATTTGACTTAAATTAAGGGAACGGAAGAGAGTATCAAGGAGTTGTACGGATCATCAGATACTGTCAAAATTTTTATCATGTAACAGAACTTACTGTTCGTACACCGTAATTTTTAGTTCCTTTCTCCCTTTACCTTACCTTTCTTGTTGAATGTCCCGGACGATGACCCAAATTTTCGTTCAATAACCTACATCAATTTGTAAAATTTCAGAATCAGGGAAATTATGTGTTTTCCGAACTTTAATTTAATTCTCCAAATAAGAATCGTGGTTTGTACCTTGGTAGAAGTTGTAAACCCAAGTACAGTAAAATAATCTTTATAATAGAATACACCATCACTCATTTACCTCATGTCTTACTTCGTGTGACCGGCATCGTTTGTGGGTGAAGATTGTTGTGTTCTCTTCTGAGATGTGTACCCGTAGTGGTCTGCCAGTTATCGACTTAGTCTGACTAATATAGGAAACGTCGGTTTCCACCTCTTCGAGATATGTCAGTAGTTTTTGTTCTGGTCCTCGACTGACACCGAGTCTAGTACTTGAGGAAGAACGGTTTAAGTCTGAATTTAACTTCTTTCATCTTTTTTGGTGATCTGGTAAGTCCATACTGGAGTTAGTTTAGGGAATACTGATATGTCACCTTCACTCTTTATCTAAGTTCCCTAATCTAGACTATCTGTCTCTACGGACTACTCGATACCTACTTCCAAACACTGTAACATGTCCTCTACCTCGTTCTGGTAGGGGTACCTTTTCTTTACGTTTTTTCGTTTTACCAACAGACTCCTGCGGAATGTTTATCGACACTTTTATTCTCTTCGCTTTTCGTTTCCTCTTTTTCCTTCTATATGGAACTTCTAAACTTACGTCTCAAGGTTTCCTATCGTTCCTCTCTATTCTTTCGGAAGGAGTCACTAGTCACGTTTCTTTATCTCCTTTTGTTAACTTACCCTTTCTGATCTCTAGAGAAGTTCTTTTAAACTCTATGGTTCCCTTGCAAAGTGTGTTTCTACCCGAGTTATTTCCTGTCTTTACCAGACCTGGATTGTCTTCGTCTTCTATAATTCTTCTCCACCGTTCTTATGTGTCTTGTTATGTTTTTTGTAGAAGTACTGGGTCTGTCAGTACTACCACACTAGTGACTGGATCTCTGTCTGTAGGACCTTACGCTTCAGTTCACCCGGAATCCTTCGTAGTGATCTTTGTTTCGATCACTTCCACTACCTTAAGGTCAACTCGATAAAGTTTAGGATTTTCTACTATGGTACTTTCAAAACGTGAGTTATACGGTCGTTTAAACCTTTTGAGTAGTCACCGGTGTCCTTACCTTTTCCAGTCAAAAGTAAGGTTAGGGTTTCTTTCCGTTACGGTTTTTTACGAGTTTGATGGTGTGTTAACGAGAGTAGAGTGTGCGATCATTTCATTACGAGTTTTCAGAGGTTCGGTCCGAAGTTGTCATGTACTTGGCACTTGAAGGTCTATAATTTCGAAACAAACCTTTTCCGTCTCCTTGGTGTCTAATTTAACAGTTGTAGGTAACCTAGTAACTTTTTCGTTCTCTCAAGGTCTTTTTGGAGATAAAGAGAAAATGACTGATACGGTTTCGGAAACTAACACACCTATTGGTGTTTAACACCTTTTAAGTGTTTCTCTTTATGTTCTGGTGGACTGGACGGAGAACTCTTTAGACATACGTCCAGCCCTTCGTTGTCAATTTTGACCTGTACTTTGTTATCTGACCAAGGTTTATCCCTTTCCTCGTACAGTTCCGACACATAACAGTGGGACGAATAAATTGAATATACGTCTCATGTAGTACTCTTTACGATCCGACCTTCTTCGTGTCCCACCTTAGTTCTAAAGACCCTCTTTATAACTATTGGAGTCTATACGTCTACTGTGGTGGGAATACCGTCTTTCACTTCTTCTTGATTTCTCGGAGAACTACTTTGACTTTCTCCCCTCGCTTTTTCGACCGAATTTCGAGTTGTAAGTCTTTTCATTCTAGTACCGTAGACCAGGGTAGTGAAGTACCCTTTAGCTACCCCTTTGTCATCTTTACCACTGTCTGATAAAACCCCCGAGGTTTTAGTGACACCTACCATTGACGTCGGTACTTTAATTTTCTGTGAACGAGGAACCTTCTTTTCAATACTGGTTGGATCTGTCGTATAATTTTTGGTCTCTGTAACGAAACGACTGTTTCCAGACGGATCAGTTCCGATACCAAAAAGATCATCAGTACATACCTACACTCTCAACCTGATATTTCTTTCGACTCGGGACTTCTTAACTACGAAAACTTGACACCACAACCTCTTCTGAGAACTTTCAGGGAACCTGACGTTCCTAAAGATTGGTCAGTTAGGATTTCCTTTAGTCAGGACTTATAAGTAACCTTCCTGGCTACAACTTTGACTTCGAGGTTATGAAACCGGTGGACTACGTTTTTTGACTGAGTAAACTTTTCTGGGGCTACGACCCTTTCTAATTTCCGTCCTCCTCTTCCCCTGCTGTCTCCTACTCTACCATCCTACCATAGTGGCTGATTTACCTGTACTCAAACCCATTTGAGACCCTCGACCACTACCTGTCCCTCCGGACCGTACGACGTCAGGTACCCCAACGTTTCTTAGCTGTGCTGACTTGTTGATTTGACTTGAGTCACTCATTTATACTTTTTACTGCTACTGTGTCCAAATGATCTTTAGACAGGATTTTAGTGGTCTTAAAAGGGATTTGTATGATAAAGTCAGATCAAAAATAATTAAGGCGTTTGGTGGTAAAGTGGAGGGTTAAAAACGACACCACCTATTGTTTCCTAGTATTATGTTGTTCCGAAAGACTAAATACACGACGACATTGATAATGGAGTACGAATAAGCCAGTGGTCTGTTCGGTCGGACGATCCCTACCGTGTAGAAAGTACCCAATACAAAGGGACATTCCTTTTAGTACTTCTTAAACCACTGAAAAGACATGAAACAAGTGTAAACCATAAAAAGAGTGTACTCTATTCGAAAGACTTCGAACCGTACTTTAGAGACGAAACTTAAGACTTTACCAAGGTGATCCAAACGTATCTAGACTAACTATTTAACTTTTAGCATACCTAATAAATACTTAACACCCAAAAGGAAACTTCACTCATCCAATCTTAGTCGTCTTTTAATTGTTTTTTATACTACATACGTGTCCATAACGTCGTAATAAACATCGTAGTTTTATATTCTTTACTAGGTCTATAGATGGTAAATATCTTTACCAACCTATTTAATATTCCGTAGGTGGGTCCCCACACGTATATCAACATTTTATCTTACCTCTTATAGGAATACGTAATACTATACAATAGGGTCCTACATAAAATTTACTTTTATTTTTTCGTTTCAAGTATCATCACAAATACCATGTTTGTTAAATACATACACGAATATATAAACGCATTCGAACACTCACACATGTGAACAAATATAAAAGTCTTTCTTTGTTACCCTCCAATTAAGTTTTTGATTACTTTTATAAGAGGATAGACCTCTCTTTCCTATGTCCTCTTTCATCCGATCCTTCGATTACATCAGACTTGTAAAAATAAAAAATGAAACTGAAATCTTTCTACACTACAGAATGTTTTATTATTTTGGTTTCTCTTTATTTGTCAACAAGAAGGTGTGGTTCACTTAGGTTTTGATTTTTTTACAATCAACCTTTGTTTAGAATTATTAGTATACCGTTATTTCACGATTTGTCACGTCTGTCAATCTATCTACTCGGTTAAATAAAAATAACTCTTCATAATAGTCTCCTCTTTCAATCGGAAAGAGGTATACAGTAATTTAAGATTTAGTTAATGACTCCAAAACTATAAATGGCACTTGTTCTAGATTATAACGTTTTACAGAAGAACAGGAGACCCATGTCTCTCTTTGAGTTGTTTTGCACCTTTAATCTGGTTTATGAGTGACCTACTAGTTTCACCTTATCCCTCCCCAGGGACAAGGACAGACAGAGGGGAGGTGACTGGAGAGTTCAAAGAACGGACAGTCCCAATATTTTAGGTAACAAAGTAGACTAAAGTGTCCAAACATTCTTCCGACTGGAACCACCCAAAGGGGAAACGGACTAACACGCTCATAATCAAGTACCGACAACACATGATCCTCCACCGTCCCCGCCACCCNCCCCCCCGCCAGGAACGCTAAACAAAGGTCTACCTAACTCTTGATGAGGAACTGAGAACTGGAAGAACCCTAAACCTCGCACTAAGGACTAACGGGTTTGAAAGGAAGATCTGAAACGGATGGAATATCTCTGGTGATAGTCGTACTGACAAAATTTACTCAAACAGTAAAAAAAAAATAGTGTCACAAAAAAGTTAACCTCCTATTAATGAAATGTTACAACACAATCAAAGACGGAATGTTGTTACACTTAGTCGATATTCATATGTATACAGACGAGAGAGAACTCGGACGGAGGGTGGGGGAGGTAGGGTGGGGAGACCAAGTAGTGTTCTGGACATACGTCTTTTACCATTCTGTGACTACTTCTTTAGTTTCTACTACGTTTGTCTACCTCTCTGTATGGTACAAGAACCTAACCTTCTTAGTTATCACAGTTTTACTGATATGATGGGTTTCGTTAGATGTCTAAGTTACGACGACGACAACGATTCAGTGAAGTCAGCGCAGGCTGAGACACACTGGGGTATCGTCAGGGACAGTTTAATGATTACCGTAAAATTTATCTCGTTCTTGTTTTTTAAAATATTAAACATACCTTTGTGTTTTCTGGGGTTTATCGGTTTTGTTAGAACTCTCCCTTCATTCAGTCTTTCCCAAACAGTAAAATTAACAATGTCTAACAAGTTCACTCACTGTTTTGTTTTTTACTTTGTCTCTTTTATAACTGATCTTCGTCTTGTTTCCTGTTACTACCTTAACATTTAACTTACCCAATATATCAACACTCGTCGACCTTCTCAACGTCCACTAAATTTCCTCCACTTAACGAGGTTTCTGTCGACACAGTCTTTGTTTGTACGATGTATTTAACTAGACGACCTTCCAACGTTGAGCCTCTTAGTTAGTGGGATCATATGTTTGGATCAAAAGAAAATGAATAAAGTATTTCACTTTATTTTGAGGTCTTTTAAAGAACCCTCTAAAGACTTACTTTAACTGACCTTTAACCTGACAAGGAATACTTTTATGTCTACGACGGTATAAAATTCTTAAAAAATCAACTAAAAAGGGGGTTCTATTTATCGTTGACAAAAAACTGTGTAATAGAAGAAATATTACTTTCTTTAAACTTAGATCAATATGAATCTTTTACCGGTGTTTTACATTTGAAGGTATGACAGGGAGAAAAGTAGTTGGATCCTCTCAAATTTTAAAAACAAAATTTTTGAGTTTTCATTTAATGGTCCAATAGTCAAAGAAACCAGATTTACACCCTTATTTAGTTTTTGTAAACCTTGGTTTTCCTAAGACTATCACAAACAATAAAAATTTTACGACGTTTCGTTGTGTCGTTTGTCCAAACGTTAAATTTTTAGGGACCTCGGAGGGTTTTACAAATGTGTAAAGAAAATAGTCTTATGTCTTTATCTCATCATCTATCTGAGTGAATGTCAAGTTTAAGTTGAACTGAAAAGTTTGTGGGTTATGGGTTGAGACACAAAGTCACATCATATTTTTACGTTAGTTCCCTTTTTAATTATGTCAAATACTTGATATAACTCATAAAGAAAGGACTACATGAATTAATCACCATAAGACAAATACACTTTATCAAGTTTTTGAGAATAATAGTACAATAATGAAGATCATAGTTAATAGAAGGAAACTGACACCCCTAAATCTTACGAATAGTAAAGGGTATTTAGAGAATTAGGTAAGGATTAGGGTCTCTAAATAGGTATTCCTGATTTATTGTCAAACCATTTACAAGATAAGGAGAATAGTAGACTTCCTTCACCTGTTTCTATCGTTGGGGTCCGTAAGGTTCTCGTGAATTAGGTCACCCTCTCCTGAGAGATTAGGAAAACAATTAAAAAGTAATAGTACTTCGTCATTCGAGATTACACATTGTCCAAATTTTATGTTTTTGTTTTTGAACGGTTTTGATAGATCTTCTCTGCAACTGTCATTCCCGGCTCACCCTCCAGAGAATGGCACTTGGCGCGACGGGTTTGTACGATCCACTGTCGCGACTGAATGGTCAGAGTCTCCTTCCAGAGGACAGAGTCCGTCTCTGACTTGACGTCTTACTTGAGCGTCTTCAGATTCTTAGTTTGGTCTTGTAAGTGATCCTTCTTGTCTTGCGACTGACAACACGATCCGAAGGAACCACATAGCTGGTCCACTGTCAGTGTACGTCCGAGTCTTCGGTCGGACGACCCACCTAGTAGAGGAAAGGACGAGACACTGGAACCCGTTCACTTGACCGGGGAGTCAAGGAACAAAAGGAGTAGACATCGGGGAGGAAGTGTCCAAATACACTCCTAAATCACTAAATTTAAGTGGACCCGAAGGACTATTTCTTAGACGCACGTTAAGTCCCCTACACCCAATCTAGGGACCCCACCCTTCTAGGGGACCTCTAAAAGGTCATAAGTCCGGACCTCTTAAGGTACCTGATCAGGTACCCCAACGTTTCTCAGTCTATACTGACTCGTTGAAAGTGAAATAAGAACTCCCTGAAGTGGACACTAGGTCTCCGATTTTGAGGTTCGAGAGGCACGTCCCTCGGTCCCGGGCCATGGACCAGCCCCTTGATCTAGGGTGCACGACGTCGACTTCTGGAACACACGGAGTTGATTCTGGACCACGTCGGTTTTTTTGGTTTTTTGTTTTAATTATTAAAATCCCGAAGAGAGCATCGAGTCAACCATTTCTTAAGTGGACGTTACGTCCTCTGGGACCAAACTAAGGACCCAGACCTTCTAGGGGACCTCTTCCTTTACCGTTGGGTGAGGTCATAAGAACGGACCTTTTAGGGTATCCCTCTCCTCGGACCGTTCAATGTCAGGTACCCCAGCGTTCTCACTCTGTACTGAATCCCTGTTTTGGTGGTGGTGTCACTAAATAAATAAATAAAATCTTACTTGTAAATTTTTTTTAAAAATAAAAATGAAATAAAACGAAATGTTATGACATAACCAAAACGGTATGTAACTGTATTTAGTCGGTGCCCACATGTACTCAAGGGTTAGGACTTGGGAGGAGGGTGGAGGGTGGAGGGTGGAGTATAGTAGAGAGACCTAGTAGGGGCACGTGGTCGGGGTTCGTAGGACATAGGACATAACTTGTATCTGACTACTAAGCAAAGAATAGACTATCATATGTACAAAGTTACGGTAAGAGGGTTTAGTAGGGTGGGAGAGGGAGAGGGTGTCTCAGATTTTCAGGCAAGATATGTAAACACAGAGAAAACGACAGAACGTATCTCCCAATAGTAATGGTAGAAAGATTTAAGGTATATATACACAATCATATGACATAACCACAAAAAGAAAGACCGAATGAAGTGAGACATATTAGTTGAGGTCAAAGTAGGTGGAGTAATCTTGACTAAGTTTACATAAGAAAAATTACCGACTCATTATGAGGTAACACATATACATGGTGTCGAAAGAATAGGTATGGTGTCACTAAATTTAGGATTTAGAAGCCACGTGACATTTCGTTACGGACCCTGTGTCATTTGAAAGTTTTGTTATCGCAGATTATGAGGAGAAAGTCTTTTCCCTCGTCTTTACAACTCATCGTGGTATTTGGCATTTTTTATTATATCTAAGTACTGTTTCTCCTGTGTAATTTCAAAATGTTTAGGAAAAGTATTTCCTCTCTAGTATTAGATATTCTTGGCGTAAATTTCTTTACAATGAGAAAGATGACTGCTTCTGACTTTTAGTTATGACAATAAAGTATCGGAGTGTTTCTGTAGTTTTTCCTCCCACAAGACCAAGTCAAGTCAAGTCAAGTCGAGTAAAGTCAGCGAGTCAGCACAACCTGATAGACGCTGGGGTACTTAGCGTCGTGCGGTCCGGAGGGACAGGTAGTGGTTGAGGGCCTCAAGTGAGTCTGAGTACAGGTAGCTCAGTCACTACGGTAGGTCGGTAGAGTAGGAGACAGCAAGGGAATAGGAGGACGGGGGTTAGGGAGGGTCGTAGTCTCAGAAAAGGTCACTCAGTTGAGAAGCGTACTCCACCGGTTTCATAACCTCAAAGTCGAAATCGTAGTAAGGAAGGTTTCTTTAGGGTCCCGACTAGAGGAAGTCTTACCTGACCAACCTAGAGGAACGTCAAACCCCATAAGTAGATTCTATTAACATGGGTTTCGACCAAATGTACATCCTCGAGAACCACGAGGAACGTGTACGACCTGTGGGTGGAAGGGGACACCTGGTTCGTAAGGAAGATCTCCGAGGAGCTTCAGAGACGGGTTTCCAATAAGACACCTCAACTACGGGGGTCTCATCGGAGACCCACACTACCGAACTCAGACCCCTATACATCCGGTCGAAGGACGGGAGACTCACCCTTCGTGTTATTCGTCATTAGACGAGGACTATGTGGGACACAGTTGTAGTAGGGGAAAGGAAGGACTGTAATGGAGGGTTTGAGTGAGAAATTAGGAATTGAGGTAGAAGAAGATCGTTTTAGAGTTTAAGGGGAGACGATCTCACGATTCTTTTACTATGTACTGTGTAAAAAAAAATTTCACTGAACTCCTCACAAGAGACTCTCAGTCCTTCTCTCTAATACACCGCAAAATTCTTGATCGAAAAAAAAAAAAATTTAAAATTTTAGAAATTAAGAATGTACGCAAGGGTTTGTACTTGGGGGGAGGGTGGAGGGAGGGGTGTTGTAGAGAGACCCAGTAGGGGTACGTGGTCGGGGTTCGTTCGACGTGGGATGTAGTCTGTACCTGACCGCTAATTTAAGAATGTACTGTCATATGTACAATCTTAAGGGTAAGAGGGTTTAGTAGGGTGGGAAAGGGAGAGGGAGACTCAGGTTTTCAGACAATATGTGTAGACACAGAAAAAAGGACAGAACGTATGTCCCAGCAGTAACGGTAGAAGGATTTAAGGTATATATACACAATCATATGACATAACCACAAAAAGAAAGACCGAATGAAGTGAGACATATTAACCGAGGTCAAAGTAGGTAGAGTAGTCTTGACTAAGTTTACTTAAGAAAAATTGCCGACTCATTATGAGGTAACACATATACATGGTGTCGAAAGAATAGGTAAGTAGACGACTACCTGTAGATCCAACAAAGGTACAGGACCGATAATATTTGTCACGACGCTACTTGTAACCCCATGTACACAGAGAAAGTTTAGACCAAAGGAGTCACACATACGGGTCGTCACCCTAACGACCCAGTATTCCATCAAGATAAACGTTAAAAAATTCCTTAGAGGTGTGACAAGAGGTATCACCGACATGATCAAACGTAAGGGTGGTTGTCACATCCTCCCAAGGGAAAAGAGGTGTGGGAGAGGTCGTAAATAACGAACGTCTAAAAACCTAGTGTCGGTAAGACTGACCACACTTCACCATGGAGTAACACCAAAACTAAACGTAAAGAGATTATTACTCACTACAACTCGTAGAAAAGTACACAAACAATCGGTAGGTATACAGAAGAAACCTCTTTACAGATAAATCAAGAAACCGGGTAAAAAACTAACCCAGCAAATAAAAAGACCTTAACTCGACGTCTTCAACGAACATATAAAAACTCTAATCAACAAACAGTCAACAAAGTAAACGATAATAAAAGAGGGTAAGTCTTCCGACAGAAAAGTGGAACGAATATAAAAGGAAACAACATGTCTTCGAAAATTCGGTACAGTAAGAGAAATGTTTATACACTGTTATACAAAACTGTGTGTTCCTAAAATCACTCCTAAAGAGAGAGGATGTTCTACGATGGTATCCTCTTTCCTTTATCTACACACTGACCTTAGGACTTGGGACTTAAAAGACGGTCGAAGGGGGACAACAAGTCCGTGTGTTTTTTCTATACCTCTTCTCTATGAGGGGGGGAGGGTTTTAATAGGGTAATTAATACGATTCAGAAATCGGAGTTTAGGATTGACTCGTCACTCGTAGAACACAGTCGAAGACCTTCTTCCTTTGGAGTAAGAAGGAAGATGAGAGTAACAAAGAATTCCTCCGTTCCGTTCCAAAACTTGACAAAGCTAAAGTCCCAAGAAACCGACCTCACCACTGGACATCCATTACCTCTGTACCACAGATGTAAACAAAGACTAAACCCGTCCATCCCTAAACGTAGGTGACAATACCACTCAAGACTCTAAGAATAATCTCGAAACCCTCTTTCTCTTGTCCGTAATATCGGAGGAACAAAGTGATTATAAATCTGGTTTGGTCGCATTCTTTTTCTTTTACGAGGGTAACCTAAGTCGGACTGAGTGACCTCAAGATGAAACCGTGTTTTAGGATCGAACGTCTTTCATGATATAAAGGGTATAACGGTACTAGCACGTGTATCCTGGAAAACTCCTCCTTCAACCGATCGGTTCCGTCTCTAGTCCCCTAGAGTCCCAAGAACTTCGGAGTAGAGTCACGCTGGGGACAGATTCTAGTGGGAGAGTAAACGACCTTTCGATTCTCGGTGCCACTGAAGTAAACATATCTGATGAGTCTCCCGTCCTCAGGTCCGATTTTTGTCCGAAATAAATGAGGAAGGAAAAATAGCTGTAGGTTTGGAGCCGGTGGTCTATCTGTCGAGTCTAATGTTCTCCGTTTCCTTTTGTTTGAAAGTTTTTAATGTGGTTCCCTTTTTCTATAGAATGTGAGATCTTAGGTCTCGTGTCGTCCATAGTCGATCCTACCAGGTATAGGACCGTAGAGACCCACGATGTCCCTTCTAAAGAGTTTCTCGTCAGAGACAGTGAGTAAGTTGTAAAGAAATAGAAAACTTGTAATCCTTACTAGTGTCACTTTTGTAATGTGTCGTGCACAGAATTATCTTGTGTGGGATTGGACCGACGTGCCAATATTGTTTTTTATTTCTCAGGTCTCTCTTTTCTCTTTAAGGATGAGGTCACACAACAAAGTTTATCTTTTCTAAAAAATGTTCGTCTTGAGCGTTACTACTTACATGTAATTTCCTAAATTGGATGAGTGTACCGTTTTGCTGTCCTCCTTTCAGACGATCTCCGAAGGTGGGTTCCAGAGTAAGTGTGGTACCTCGGTTTCTTTCAGTGAGAAAAAGAACGTCTTGGACGTGACTATGAAGGGTCTTAGAGCTCACTCTATCGAAATCCTCCTTAGGTCTTGAGACGTTTCCTCTCTCTTCTTTGTTTATTAGGTTCTGTACCGACTGTAAGGACGAAGTCCCCCAATTCACTAAGACTTCGGACATGAGGAATACCTAAAGGAAAAAAACACTCTAGGATCTCATAAACGTGATCACAATCTCCCCAAAGATAAAGGGGGGGATTTAGGTTTATAAAAACACCTGAATCTTTAACTAGTCCTCACCAACGTCAGTCTTCGGGGTCCCTTAACTTTCCACAGACTTTACCCAATAAATCAGTAGACTCGAACTTCCGTCACACCGTAGATCTATCATAATTCCTTACCTTTACATAAACGAATACCGTGCGTCACCATTTGTCGATTCGGTCTACGTTAGTCTTCATAGGTAGTTTCCGTTCCTCCACTCCCCGGCTCAAAGGTAACGGTTCTTTATCGTAAATACAATACCCAAACTATCGACTAAGATACCTGTTAATTTTCTAATTTCTAATTTTTGTCCTTTACTAATCAGTCAAAAATTTTGAGAGTTCTATATCTGATTTAGATTCCCCGAAGGGTCCTGACGATCTATTAAAGAATAGTTCTCGTCTTGATTTTATCGACTTGCCGTTTACACGATATATAAAGAAGTCTGACCCAAAGGTGTGGTCAACTGAAATGTTGGAATCGTCTTAGAACACTCTGTCAATCCCGATGTCGATCATTATTACCTTGAAGACCGTAACCTTGACCTAATGGATCATACTGAAGATTCTTTTCCTTTCCCTAGATTGAGGTTAATAGAAAGGTATAGTCTTACAAACAAGGACGGAACAAATTTCTGAGTCTTAGAGTAACGAACCTTCCTTAATGTAAAGTCACCTTCCTGAATGTAAAGTAGTGGTGGGACTATCGATTTAGATGTTGTTTTAATCAGAGAAGTGTGACCCTGTCTCTTTCCCTCTAATGTTTCGGTGTCCTACATTAAAGGGGTGGGTTTCTTAACCTCGTTAAAAGTTTAAGTGTAGTCCTTTTTAGGCCCCTTATACAGACACGAACGAACTCGTCCTCTCTTTCAGAACAAAATCTGACCCGACTTAAAGACATATATTCACGGTCTTAAGACCTAAGTCACCTTGAAGTTGTCGACCTTTATTACTATTAACAAAGTAACTCACTGATTTCATTCCAGAACCCACTGATAACGATTTAATTTGACTCTCCCGTCTTTTTAAGACCTTATTCATTTCTTTAGGTTTCTATAACCCTACATTTTATACAACCTCATTTAAATGGTACACACCGACCGAAGAGAGGTGGAGCGCAACTGGGTCTCTCCCGAAACTTCTCTGTCGTAAGTAGTCGCGGAAGACTCTCGATACGGTCGCTCAGTCTATACAAAGAACCGCCACAAGTCCGGTGTCGACTGTCTTCTTCTACAACTTTACCTTTACTGAGGAACTAAAGTCACCCATTCCCTTCAAGGACCCCACTCTCTTCAGTGCTCCAGTGTGAATTAGTGGTTTTCGCACTACTTACGCCAGTGACGTCATCCGTAGGACACGACACACCATCAGTCACGCCGACGCAGACAGAGGTTCTAGTCACTACCACCGACCTATTGAACCCCAAGGATCCTACTTCTGTCTACCGTTCGGGTAATTCCAGAATGAACTAACCACGGAGACTCGTTCCTATCCAGTCGACTTAGCTCCAGACGGAGTCTGTGTCCCCACTACCGTTAGGAAACTAAACATGCGAGCTCGGGAAACTGACTTCCTCCTCAGTCATTATGTACTCTTTTAGACACTTATCGTTGGCTTATTATAAGAGACTTAGAGGAATAATCATAAGGAGTTTCCTGAGACTTCAGTAAAATTCTTATTGGTATTTTTGTTTGTTTACTTATATTGTTTTGTCTTTGTCTCAGATCTTTTGTTTGGTCAACAATGGTCACTCCTCTACCGAACCCCTACCCCGTTCTCACCCCTTCCCACGGTTCTCCTTGTTTGGTGAGTCATGTTTTATTTATTCAATACTTCTACCTTACATGTCGTGTTCTGTGTATCTGTTGTAAAATATTATTAAAATTTACCTCATATTAGATATTTTGTAGTTTAGTAACACACATATGGACTTTGATTATATTATAACATTTAGTTGATACGAAGTTTTTTAATTTTTTTTTTTTTTTCTTACTGGTATTTTACCCTCTCCCTCTAAGGGTCTAGAAGTGCAAGTTTTCTATTCATACTAGGTAGATTGAGACTAAGGGACGTCCGTTCAGAGGAACTTGACACTACTAAGGATCATATTTCAACCTACTTTGATGGTACATAAAGAATCCCAACAATCCTGCAGTTTACCTAATTGTCTACATTTCAAGAGTTTTATCACAGATCTGTCATCATTTTCAGTATATTTACAAAGAACACTAATTATAGTAACAATCTTTACCGATTCACTTTCAAAGGTCTCCAAAAAGGATGGGTCTTATCCTTATTTAGTTTCCGTCATGGGGGTTGGACAATCTTAATACCTTTAAACGTCCTAATAACTTCCGAACTTTCTACATCCTCATCTCTAATGTAGTGAAAGTACCAATCGACAGGTCAAATCGATCACTTTTTCTGTCTAAAGTCTCTTACTGTTATCTAATAGTCTACAAATTAATTCACCCCTAAGTTGTAACGTTAAAATATACACCACTCCAGAGAAGTAACCTTGTGTAGTTGTATCAGGAAGGATTGGTGGGTTACTAAACTGTCTATGAAAAAAAGAGATAGGGGGTTTCGTCATTTATCGTCTTTAAACAAAAGTACACTGTCTCTGTCGGTATATAGAAGTGACAGAGAGGTGTCCCAATATAGTTGAAAGATCAAGACGCAGAGTTCAGTAAGACGTCCCTATTCATTAATGGAGTAGTTACAGACCTGTAGTGTGACGGGTGGTGGGATAGTACACCTATCTTTTGGCTCGTCCCAGGGATAATGGAACCATTACTTCTCGTATTCACGGTGTCGAACCTTTTATTTATGGTGTCTTCATGTCCGTGGAAGGTGAAGGTATGCTAAATCCTCACAGGATGCCAGATTTCGTAAACGAGAAGGTTTTACTTTTTTTATTTTTCGTTGAGAAACCCAAAACTTTTTATTTATTTATTTAACGCATAGACACTTGACGTGATTGGGTACACGTCACCGGGTTTTATTATCGGTCAAACTGGGTTTCTTGTTCCTATGAGAGGGTGACCACGTTGCGTTCACTGAGAATAAAAACCAGAAATACCAAGTCACCTAGGATACCTACGAGTTATCGGGAACACCACTATCTGTGTCGTCCCCGAGACTACTAAACCCCCTTTTTTAGTATCGAAGAGATATTCATTTTTAGACCCAAGAATTCATTTGTCTGAACGGTGACTCGGGGTCTTCTGATACTTCGGGACTACCATTCTAGAGAACACTAACAACCTAGAACCGACGAACTATAGTCGACTTACAACAGAATGACATAGTATTTAAAACCATAAGTAGCACCAATTCAAAATATGAATCATTTATACACTTGGACCTGTTCAAAGGAAAAACATGAAACCAAAGGTTTAATTGTACTATCATTTATTGACTGTTACAAAACTATCCCAATTTAAGTAGTTGTTCATCTGGTGAATATTATGGTAGACCGTTTATTATCCCCAAATTAGTCACAATTGACAACACCAAGAATAAGAGGAAACTCCTGATCCTGGACATTGGGGTATCTCGGGTCTCCACATTCCAACCCAGTAAACCGATGAACAATAAGGACATGGGTTTGGTTGCATGAGAAGGACAACCCCTGGTTACGTAGGGTATGTCACTATGCCACTTCAGCGAGTCAGTACAAGCTGAGAAACGTTGGGGTACCGAGGAGGTAAGTACCCCAAAAGGTTCGTTCTCATGACCTCACCCAACGGTAAAGGAAGAGGTCCCCTAGTAGGGTTGGGTCCTTGACTTGGGAGCAGAGGGAGTAACGTCCGTCTAAGAAATGGCAGACTCGGTGGTCTTTTCGTAGGGTAGTCAAGCCAGTCAAGTCAAGTCAGCGAGTCAGCACAGGCTGAGAGACGCTGGGGTACTTATCGTCGTGCGGTCCGGAGGGACAGGTAGTGGTTGAGGGTATGTTGAAAGATTAAGTCACATGTCGTACATGAGACCGTCTTACCTGGGGTAGAAGTCTCATAACGAAGACTCGGTCACGAAATGACACGGAAACCTACGACTAAGGTCCTACGAGTAAGAGGGTCCTATACAGTCTCGTCATTAGGATCCGGACCTTACTCGACAGAGGTATGGAGAGGTACTCAGTTTAGGGTGACTGATATGAGACTATGAGACTAGAACTACCAGTACTTGTAACACTTGGGACGGGGGGTAAGGTCAAGACTACAAATTTACTTCATTGATCGAAGTAACGGAGTCCGGATTATAGAGACAACGGTAGTTCCTCCTTTCACGATACTGTCGAAGAGAATGGGAGACGGGACCAACTATCAGTGGTGACTGAGAATCACTGTGGTTACGGAAGAAAGGTCGATTAAGTACTCGGACTCAGAGGTTACAGGGGACTCAGAAAGACACCTTCCCTTTTTTTAGACTTACCAGAAAACCGGAGTGTTCTTATAATGAAGAGACTCGGTAAATTAGTCAAGAGATGTTAACCGGTATTGTTAAACCCTTAAAGTCAAGACAAGTTGTACCTAGTAACGAAAGAGGTACGACGATCCTCGGTAGGGATGTAGGAAGGGACCCCAGACACCGTCTAACAATTCGGGGTACAGTGTTCCCTTGTGAGGTTCAGTTATTTCAGAGGAACCAGTACAGAATAAAAGCTCCGGGGGCCGAGTCCTTTGGAGGGTAACGTTAGGGTGGACGGTAGGACCTACCAGTACAGGTAGGGAGGGACGATAGGACCGGTAGGAACGGAGGACGGTAGGACCTACCAGTACAGGTGATTAAGGACACCAAAGAGACACCGGAACCGGACATAAAGAGATCGTCCAATTATTCAGGGGTAGACCCACTACGACACTGAATTGATACCGATAACGGTCCGTCGGTGTCTGTCTCCCCGTGTGTAAGACTCTGTTCGGGATACCCGAACTCCCCTCTCACGACGCGACAGGAGGAATGACTCCCACCGGGTAAGGACTACCGCCCGGCCCTCCAATTAGAGACACCCGAGACTCCAAGTTTTCTCAGACCGACAGGACCTGTCCCTCTATCTCGTATGCACCTTTGAGACATGAGAGGTAAATTAAAACGACACTTGGATCATAAGATTTTTGTTTATTTCCGCACACTTATTTTTAAAAAATTTAAGACACCTTAGTTTTAGAGTTCTCCCTAGATGAGTCTATAGGAGTAGAGTCCCGGGACTCGAACCACATTGTATGAACGAAGTCTTCTTGAAAGTTAACAGAGACTTCTAGTCCCTATTATCAAATTTAGGAGTCAAAACGGAATTCGAAAAGAAGAGAAGAGGGTTCTCTCCTTTAACCGGAGTAAATCCGATGGTTTCTTCACGAGACCATAAGTGTAAACGAAAAGTTAATAAACAAGTTATGACAATCGAAAAGTTGTCCTTCCTTTCACGGTACTGAATTACTGTCGAGTGATTCAGACGCCAGGATACAGGGCAAAGGTAGTCAGTACTGTTAAGGAAGGTTATCTTCACCGAAGGTTCAACGGTCGACAATTGAAGATTCGTCGACCCGACGGAGGAACACGGTCCCGTAGCAGAACCGAGTGTCTCGTTACCCCTACCACAGGAATCAGAGTTTACCACCGGTCACTCGGGCAGGACCCTGATGCAGAAAGGAAGACCGAAAGAGCTTGACGAGAACCTCAACCGACTCAAGAGCCCCTTCGTCTGTGACCCTACCTCTGTCCTGACGTCTTTTCAACACGTTTTTTCTCCTCCTTCAGCCTAACACGTTCGTCTCGACAGTCCGATCCTACGACTTCGACGTCTGGACTGCGACAGAGACGATCCGCCACCCTTCGAGGTCTCACTCCAGGGACACCACCTCTCCGAGACTTGACCCTCCTTCACCGGTCCGGAAACGTCAAGTCGGAACGAGCAATAACAGGAAGACCTTTCATACTGCAACCGAGACTTCGACAACCGACTAGTGTGTGGAGTCTGACTTAAGACATGTCTCTTTCCTCAACTCGATGTGTCACGATGAAGTAGGTGTGTACAAATGTTACTTAAGTCCATTCTATCAGGGAGATAATACGTTAAAAATGAAAGGCTTCAAAGGAACCACCATTCAAAGTTTAGGGTACACCAACTCGTGGCGATGCTTTAGAGCCTCCAGTCGACGGACCCAACGCCCTTAGTGCCGAAACATGTCATTTGGGGCTGTAACCAGTGGATCCCCGGGACACAATAGTCTCGGTCCCAGAGTTATAGCGCTATGGACACAAGTGTATTGGAAATGGAATTACCGCTGGCGTTTTATTCACCTCACGACCGTTAAGTCTCTACGGGTTCCCTTCGGTCTTTCACGAGGGAAATACATTTTTCCTCTTTCGGTCGTTTATTACGCCTTTCTTTCTTTACCATACGACTCCGACGACTCTGGACATCAATGCTTACTGGAAGGTTAGACACTTTAACGCTTCTTTTCTCTTCGAGAACGGTCAAAACAACACAGCGGAGTCTGAAGTTTATACATTCACGTCTCAATTCTGCCTACAATCCACTCTACGATTTGAAGGTGTTATTCTATAAATCTCTCTCTCTGACATTGTCACGTCACTCGGGTCGCCCTTCGACCGTCGGTAACGACTCCCAGTCAAGAGGTATGGGACAACGGTCCGTTACTCATAACGAGTCAGTGACCAGTCACGGTACCACCCGAGACGGGTGTTCGTTGATTACCAGCTCTTTCCCGTTAATTACTCCCCCAAGTCTGTTGTTACCTTACCACCAGGACTCCACCTCTCACTCCATTCTCAACCTAGGACCGGAAGAGGAAGTCCGGAAGGTCGAGTGGGTCGGAACACTCGACCCCCTGGGTCATTGACGACCCTCAGACACGGGACGTCCCGAGGTCTCGGGAGTGGTTCCGGTGGGTGATCGGAACCGGGTCCGGAACTCCGACACCACTTGGAAAGAGAGTAGGGACAGAGACGCTGGATTATCGTCGTCGTCAGACAGACCCAGTGGTAAACACCCTGGACCAGAGGAGACGAAACCCACCGGACTCCTCGGACTACCGGTCAGTCCAGGAACGACGGGTCGACGAAGTCTCCACTACCGACCCGTTCCACACCCCCTGGACCGGGCCTCCCTCGGGGGTCGACTCGAAACGGAAGGAGAATCGGTCCTGTCCCTGGAGCCTCCCACTGTCAACATGGAGCCCAGGAACGGGAAAGAACAACCCTGTCTTTTATTATAAGTAAACCATCTCTCAATATCCTTGAAAAAACGGTCTGGTACTGGACTGAAGTTTCTGAGACTGTGGTTCGTCAAACGTCGTTGATTGACGTGGGGAGGGGTGTAAAACGAGACTTTTCACAAAACTACTCTCGAAAGTCCTTGAAACCCGAAGCGTCCCGTACTCGGTGGGTACATAAACGTACCAGGACATTATTCGGAAAGAGACAGGTTTTACGGTCACAAAGTAACAAACCGGAATGACACGTAGTGTATACACCTGACCGTATCAGTCACTGTTCTGGTGTAAGAATTTTGAAAACAATGTCATGTAATAATATTAACAAGTTAAAATAATAACTACAATTTGAACATGAAACGGGTTGACTATTTAATTCACAACAGTATCAATACACACATATCCTTCTTTGTATATGTCACAAACCATGAGGACGGTAAAGTCCGTAGATGATTCCCAAAACCTATCATAGGGAGTGTCTATTCCCCCTTGATGACATCAATGTATGTCACTACTCCAAATAGATACCAAAAGTATTACCTTGGTCTTGTAAAGGAGGAGTAGTCCTCTTGAAAGGTTCTGATAAACGAAATTTTATTATCAAGTAAAGTCTTAGTCACAGAAAGACTCCCTGTCTCTTGTTACACTTAAGTAAAATGTTACTTTGAAGTAAACAAAGTAAATTACTGATAAGAAATAGTATATCTACTCCAGTTTAATCTCTAGATTAGACCTTCTATAAGTCTCATTGTAATTCTTAATAAGACGAAAAGTGTACATAAAATTTTTCATGAATATATTTGTAGAGTAAACCAAGTCTTTTATTGGGATTAGACAGTTCACCCGTCTCGTCGTAGTGTTTAAGAGAACCAGTTTAAAATAATAATAAATAGGGTATTTAAGATTCTCTGAAAGCACTATGGTCTTTTGAATTTAGGTTCCTGGTGATTCAATTTTTGAATTTATGGTCGTATAAGAATTATTGAAATGAATGAAGTGAAAAACAACACCGAAATTCAAGTACACTTAGACTAATTAAATTTTCGATTCAATACCGCCAGGGTTCTACCGTCTCCTTATCCTGCCCCTGGTGAAAGAGGGGTTGTTTGAGTAGCTTTCCAGTAAACTTACGACTCGTTCAAGGTGTTTTGTTGAAGACTTACGACCACCTCCTGTGGTCCGTGGTTCTTTCCGTCGGACAACGTAGGGTAAGAGAAGTTTTCCTCCGTCCTGTTTTATACTTTTCGTTTTCTCAATCCCTGTCTCTGTGTAGGACCCCTCCCTCAACACTTCCTCTTCAAAGGTTTGTCATCCTTTGGGAGAGTGTCCGCCCAGAGATCCCCTCAAAACCTTAAAGTCTCCCGTTGTATCGACCCTCCCTTTTTTGTTTGTTTGTTTGGTGTCTTATCCACGGATTGGTGTTAAGGGTCACCTCTTCATCGGGTCTACGAGTGCAGACTGTGGTTACTCGTCCCCGACCTGTCCCGCCACACTCACCGTAGTAACCAGGAGTTCCATTCCTGACCCGGACTTACGGGGCTCCTGTTAGACTCCCTCAATTGTACTCTGTCGTTGGGTTTGACATCCTAACGGTCTCTCCTTTTTTTTTACTCTTCTCTTAAAAGAGCGCTTTACGAGATTTCACGTCGGACCGGGCGAGTGTCTTGTTTCCTAACTCGATGTGGTTTTCTCTCGATCGACCGACGTATGTCCGGAAAGGGACGTGACTTCCGTCTCTCCGTCCGTCCGCTGTCGGTCTCGACCTTCCGCTCCCCGTTAGAACCGGGGTCTCTGACCGTAGAAGGTGGTTTGACACCCGTCCGAGGGTCAACGATTGGTATAGAAGGACCCTAGGACCTGTCAACTATAGACAGTCCTCCCAGTGTCGGACTCTAGTCGAGGGGTCTCCTCTGTGTCCCGTGTGGACTATGCCACGAGAGTGTCACGTGGGTCCTTTGGATCACCGGTCCTGGACCTTCCCCTAATTCTGGGTGCCGAGTGGGTACTGTCACACGAGCGGTTCGTGGACCAACGGACTCGACGAGCCTTGACCCTTCCCGTGTTTTGTGTACGGGTCGATTCAGACACGGGAACGTCTCATGGGCTCTTTGACTTGGACTCGTCGAATCTGGACCCTTCATGTACTTCGTGTCCCAGGTGAAACCTGTCACGGGACGTCTCGTGGAACCTCGGACTCGTCACATCTGTCCCTTTCGTGTACGTCGACACTCGACCCCGTTTGGATCACACCAGACATGTGACACTCGTAAGAGCTGTGTGCGATCACTATAAACAAACGTCACAAGGAGGGAGGGGTGTTGTGTTGACTTGTTTACTCGGATTTATTCACTGGTGGAAGCAGGGGAACACAGACCCGTCTTTAATCTGTGGTTTCTCTGAACGTTTGTCTCCTTTATTTTTATTTGTTTCTCCCCTGACGAGACCTGACTGTCCACGTTGTCTAATTTTGGGACATCAATTGTAACCGATTAGTAAACTCCCCAGGATATCTTGGACTCTTACTCATGTTCGACCTTGTTCCTTGATAGACTTTGACTTGACTGGAGTCTGACGGGTGTTGTCCAGGTCTCTTTAAGAATCTATTAAAATGTAATAGTGTAACATTAAAAAATTTTAAAATTCAAGAAATAATGACGAAATTAAAAGTGAAAATAGTGGATGATAATGGAACGGTTTTTTCTGGGATAAACGACCCCAGGTCGGGTCCACCTAGGTCCATCAAACTTCGCCCCTGCCTCAGTCGTAGGATCCTTAATTAACGAATTAATTTCTATATCTCCCTCTAATCTTTCTTTATCACATCATCCTTTTAATCACCTCTTTTTCTCCGACTTATTGAACCAAATGCACCTTATGGTTATTTCGAAACTCTGTTCTTCGAATGTGGTGGATACATCCGGTAACCGCGGACGAACTTATAGTCTCCCACGGGGTGGAACCCGAGGGAGAGCGTACCTTGAATTTTCGGTCCCGTTTTAATCGTCCGAACCACTCGTGGGTGCGAGGTCTACCCTTAAGTCGGTCTATTTGCCTCTTGTTCTTTTTTGCTGTGTCCCCTTAGTCAGAAGGGTCTTTGACTAGGCAAAAGAAATAAAAGTCCAAACGAATATATGGAAAAATATGTGTATCTCTGTTTACCTTTAAAATTTTAGTACACCCCCAGTCGTCAGGACTGGAAATAGTTTTAGTCCACGAAGTATATTTACATATGTTTTTCCAGAATCCCCAAAATGTAGTAGAAGACCGGTACTCCAGACGACTGTAAAATACTAGGAAAGAAAAGACTATTGCCAGTCAGTTGGTTTTTTGAATAAAAGGTCCCCACTAAAAAGAATTTGGTCCGTGGTGGGAGGCTTCCATGGTCTATTTCAACGTAAGGATATCCGACTCCCACAGTCAAGTCAAGTCAAGTCAGTGAGTCAGTACAGGTTGAGAAACGCTGGGGTACTTAACGTCGTGCGGTCCGGAGGGACAGGTAGTGGTAGAGGGTCTCAAGTGAGTCTGAGTACAAGTAGCTCAGGCACTACGGTAGGTCGGTAGAGTAGGAACCAGTAGGGGAAGAGGAGGACGGGGGTTAGGGAGGGTCGTAGTCTCAGAAAAGGTTACTCAGTTGAGAAGCGTACTCCACCGGTTTCATGACCTCAAAGTCGAAATCGTAGTAAGGAAGGTTTCTTCAGGGTCCTGGCTAGAGGAAGTCTTACCTGACCAACCTAGAGGAACGTCAGGTTCCCTGAGAGTTCTCAGAAGTCAATGTTAATTCTTTCCTTAAATGAATCGGGTTCCAATTGTACTAATTAGAATTTCCAATTATGAATAAAGAAGGTTTACGATTAATATAAGTAATATTCCAGTCCCTTATACCTCTGAATCGTCGTTTATAACCGGATTGTTTACTTTTTGGGAAGTGGTTATACTAAGGATTAGTTGGGTGATATGATTATTAAAGATTGAAGGATTTTCTTAGACGGAAATCATTCAGATTGTGTAGAACACGGAGAGTACCAACCCTCCGACATTTGTTAGTGTACACCGGTCTGCTTGGACATGTCCGTCCGACCTATTGGAAGTCTCCTCAAGCATTCAACTTTGTGAGAACAGTGCGGGTCCTTAAAAATAATTGACCTCGACATCCAATTGAGGAGACTCTCTCCACTACCTCTCTCGGGGGGTATTTCAGTCTCCACATCCACTCTCGTATTTTGTCATTTCATCCGTCTGAGACCAAACCCCCCATCTACGAGCCCTTGTCCCCCAAAGGACTCCGAGCTAGGGCGGAAACGTATACGACTTCGGAGGAAGGAGTACTGGAAACGGTACCCGCCTCAAGGAGTGCGACCGAGGGCCGTGGATAAAATTTTCGTTTAAAGTATATATATATGTAAAATTTATTAAAAACACTAAAACAAAACATAAAAATTATAACAGAAAAACTTTCAGATAGGGGATGAGACCTAAAAATTAGAAACGAAAAACCATAAACTATAGTTAAAACATGGAAATTATTAGATTGGAAGTCATAGGTAAAAGTAAATCCCTACACTAATGACCGAACTAACGAGATAGGGGAAAACTGAGAGGAAAAAGAGAGGGTCCAGTGGAGATAGAGGAGGGAGGGAGAAGAGAAGAGATGAATTGAGACACTTAGAGAACCACAAGGTCCGACACCTCTTGTGAATCCCTTGACTAATGACCGATCTAACCAGAGAGGGGAAAACTGAGGAAGGGAGAGAAGAGGACCAGTGGAGATAGAGGAAGGAGGGAGTATAGAAGAGACACATTGAGACACTTGGAGAGACCCACAGGGAGTGACACCTCTTAACAAAGTCGTAATTGGACCTACAAAATAGTAGACACGACATACCTACCTCTTCAGAACTCGGATAACATTCTTATTTTAACTTTCGGTCTCCGTCCTTCGAGACTTCCTTTATCGGTGGGTTCAGGTTCTTTGGGTCTCTCAGGGTTTGTTCTCTTTGTTCCACTTTGTGGGGTTCTGTGTATAATTAGTTTAATTTCTCCTAGCTTGTGTTTCTCGTTTATAATTTTCGTCGTTCCCCTTTCGTTGTTTAAAGTGTGTTCCCCTAGGGGTATCCCTATTGTTGACTAGAAAGTTATCTTTGAGAATTCCGGTCTTCCCTTACCGTCCTGTAAGAATTTCACTACTTTCTCTTTTTGGATGTTGGGTCTAATGACATGGGTCGTTCCGAGAGTAAGTGTATACTTCCTCTTTAGTTTTCAAAATGTCTGTTCGTTTTCGACTCTCTTAAGTCGTGGTGGTTTGGTCGAGAAGTTGTTTACGATTTCCTAGAAGAGATCTGTTCTTTGTGTCTTTTCCAAATATTTGAACTTGGGTTTGTTGTTTGCGGTTTCATTTACCGTTACCCTAGTACGAATAGTTATTAATGGAATTTAGATTTACCCAACTTACGGGTTGGTTTTCTGTTTCTGACCTACTTTCCTATGTTTTTGTCCTGGGAATATATACGACAGATGTTCTCTGGGTGGAGTTTGGTTCCCTATGTATGTCTAACTTTCACTTCCCGACCTTTTTCTATAAAGTACTTTTATCTCTGGTTTTCTTTCTGTTCATCGTTATGAGTATAGTCTATTTTATCTGACTTTATTTCCGACACTTTTCTCTGTTTCTTCCTGTGATGTATTACTAGATTCCTAGTTAGGTTCTTCTATATTGTTAATATTTATATATACGTGGGTTGTATCCTCGTGGAGGTATGTATTCCGTTTATAATTGTTCATACTTTCCCCTTTAATTGTCATTGTGTTATTATCCCCCTCTGAAATTATGGAGTGAGTGTGGATACCTATCTAGTTGGTTTGTCTTTCAATAGTTCCTTTGTGTTTGAAATTTACTATGTCACCTGGTTAATCTGGATTAACTACAGATGTCCTGTAAAGTGGGGTTTTGTTACTTAAAGTGGAAAAAGAGTTCACATGTACCTTGTAAGAGGTCCTATCTAGTGAAGGACCCGGTGTTTAGATCGGAATCGTTTAAGTTTTTTAAACTTTAGTAAAGTTCGTAGAAAAGACTAGTGTTACGCCATTCTAATCTACAGTTGATGTCCTCTTTTTGATAATTTTTCTGTTTGTATACCTCCAATTTATTGTGGGAAGACTTATTGGTTGTTTAGTACCTTCTCTACTCTTTCCTTTAGTTTTATACGTATCTTTGTTTACTTTTACTTTTGTGTTGTTGGGGTTTGGATACCCTAAGTCATTTTCGTCACGACTCCCCTTTCTTCTTTCTTTCACTTCAACGAGTCAACACAGGTTGAGAAACACTGGGGTGCCTGACATCGGATGTTCCGAGGAGACAGGTACCCTAAAAGGTCCGTTCTCATGACCTCACCCAATGACAAAGGAAGAAGTCGATTCCCCTTCCAAGTATCGTTTGTTCGGATGGAGTTCTTTGTTCTCTTTTTAGTTTATTTATTGGATTGAAATGTGGATTTCGTTGATCTTTTCCTTTACTTCTTAGGGTCCCAACCATCTCCTTTCTTTATTATTTTTGATCCCGTCTTTTATTTACTCTGTCTTTGTTTCCTCTGATATCGTTTTTAGTTGTTTTGACTTTCGACCAAGACACTCTTCTATTTATTCTATCTGTTTGGTAATCGGTCTGAGTAGTTCTTTTTTTCCCTCTTCTTAGTTTGGTTGTTTTAATCTTTACTTTTACCTCTTTAGTGTTGACTGTTGTGTCTTTATGTTTCCTAGTATTCTCTGATGATAGTCGTTGATATACAGTTATTTTATCTGTTCAACCTTCTTTACCTACTTAAGAATCTTTTCATATTCGGAGGTTTTGACTTGATCCCTTTTTATCTTTTAGAATTGTCTGGGTAGTGTTCGTGTCTTTATCTTTGACATTAGTCTTTAGAAGGTTGTTTGTTTTCGGCTCCTGATCTACCGAAGTGTCTACTTAAGATGGTTTTCAAATTCCTTCTTGGTTGTTGATAGGATGAGTATTAGAAGACCTTTCAACGTCTCCTTCCATTTGAGGGTTTGAGTAGGACACTCCGGTGGTAGTGGGATTTTGGTTTTGGTCTGTTTCCATGGTGTTTTTTCTTTTGAAGTCCGGTTATATTGACTACTTACATCTACGTTTTAAGGAGTTGTTTTAAGATCGTTTACCTTAGGTTGTTGTATAATTTTTCTAGTACGTAGTACTGGTTCACCCAAAATAGGGTCCCTACGTTCCTAAGAAGTGATAAGTGTTTAGTTAGTTACACTATGTGGTGTAATTGTTTTAATTCCTATTTTTTGTTTATTAATGGAGTTATCTACGTCTCATTCGGAAACTGTTTTAAGTTGTGGGTAAATACTATTTTTGGAGAGGTCTTTCGTCCGTATCTTCCTTGTATGGAGTTGTATTATTTTCGGTATATACTATTTGGGTGTCGTTTGTAATAGGAGTTACCGTTTTTTAACTTTCGTAAAGGGGATTTCAGTCCTTGTTCTGTTCCCACAGGTGAGAGTGTTGATGATAAGTTGTATCAAAACCTTCAAAATCGGTGTCGTTAGTCTCTTCTTTTTCTTTTCCTTAGGTCTGACCTTTTCTTCTTCATTTTGAGAGTGACGAACTTCTACTGTACTAGGAGATATATCTTTTGGGATTTCTGTGGTGGTCTTTTAATGATCTCGATTAGTTACTTATATCATTTCAACGTCCTATATTTTAATTATGTGACTTTAGGGAACGTAAGGATATGTGATTGGTAAGCTTTTGTCTTTCTTTAATTCCTTTGTTAGAGTAAGTGGTGACTCTACTTTTCTTATTTTATAAGTCCTTGTTTTGACGTATTTCTTTGTTTTCTGGATATGTATCTTTTGGTATTTTGTGACTACCTTCTTTAGTTTCTGTTGTGGTGTTTATCTACCTCTTTATATGGTACAAGTCCCTAGTCTTTTTAGTTATGTCGCTATTACTCATATGATGGGTTTCGTTAGATATCTAAGTTACGTTAGAGATAGTTCGATGGTTACAATAAAAAGTGTCTTGATCTTGTTTATTAAAGTGTCAAACATACCTTTATGTTTTTTGGAACTTATCGGTTTCGTTAGAACTCTTTCTTCTTGCCTTGACCTCCTTACTTGGACGGACTGAAGTCTGATATAATGTTTCGACGTCAGTAGTTCTGTCATACCATGACCGTGTTTCTGTCTTTATATCTAGTTACCTTGTTTTATCTTTCAGGTCTCTACTTGGTACGTGGATACCTGTGGAATAGAAACTGTTTCCTCCGTTTTTATATGTTACCTCTTTTCTATTTGAGAAATTGTTCACCACGACCTTTTTGACCAGTTGGTGGAATTTTCTTACTTTGATCTTATGAAAGATTGTGGTATGTGTTTTTATATGAGTTTTACCTAATTTCTAGATTTACATTTTGGTCTTTGATATTTTGAAGATCTTCTTTTGTATCCGTTTTGTGAGAGACTGTATTTAGTGTCGTTCTAGGGGATACTGTGTGGAGGGTCCCATTACTTTTATTTCCGTTTTTATTTGTTTACCCTGGATTAATTTGAATTTTCTAAAACGTGTTACTTCCTTTCATATTCGTTTCACTTTTCTGTCGGAATTATCACCCTTTTTTACCATCGTTTACTTCGTTGACTGTTTCTTAATTTGAGTTTTTAATACTTGTCGAGTACGTCGAGTTTTGGTCTTTTTGTTTACTAGTTTAGTTTTTTTACCCGGTTTCTTGATTTGTGTGTATAGAAGTTTCTTTTGTATGTCTACCGATTGTCTATGTACTTTTTTCCTAGTTGTCGTGAGTGATAGTCTCTTTACGTTTGGGTTTGGTGTTACTCCGTGGTAGAGTACGGTCAGTCTTACCGACGATAGTTTTTCAGATGTTCGTTATTTACGACCTCTCCCACACCTCTTTGCCTTTGGGACAATGTGACGACCACCCTTACGTTTGATCATGTCGGTGATACCTCTTGTCACACCTCTAAGGACTTTTACCTTGACGGCATCCTGGGTCGTTAGGATGACGACCCGTATGTGTGACTCCTATGGTCTTGACTTTCTCTGTACACATGGGGTCACAAGTAGTGTCGTGACAAATGTTATCGGTCCTGTACCTTCGTTGGATCTACAGGTAGTCGTCTACTTATTTATTCTTTCGACACCATGTATATGTGTTACCTCATAATGAGTCGGTAATTTTTCATATGTAAACTTAGTCAAGATTACTCCACCTACTTTGACCTCGGCTAATATGTCTCACTTCATTCAGTCTTTCTTTTTGTGGTTATGTCTCAAAATTGCGTATATATACCTTAAATCTTTCTACCATTGTTACTGGGATATATACTCTATCGTTTTCTCTGTGTCTATCTTTCTTGTCTGAACACCCTCTTCCCCTCCCACTCTACCGAACTCTCCTATCGTAACTATGTATATATAATGGTATACACTTTATCTAGTGGTCAGGTTCAAGCTACGTACTTTGTCCTAGGAGTTTCGGCCACGTGACCTTGTGAGTCTCCCTACCCTACCCCTCCCTCCACCGTCCCCCAAAGCCCTACCTTCTGTGTATATATGGACAACGACTAAGTACAGTTACATACCGTTTTTGGTGGTGTTATGACATTTCATTAATCGGAGGTTAATTTCTTTAATTAAAATTTTTTGACAATATAATAAACAAACGAAAACTTAAAATTATAATTGTATATTTTATGTTTCGTAATCCTTTAAACTATTCTGTGTTTTAGGTGGTTAATGTTGTGTTTAAAATTTAAAGACAATCGATGGGTAGAAATAAATACACATAAAAATGTTTATATATATATATATATATTTTAAAAGATGAAAAAGAAAAAAGTTTGAATTTTAGTAAGGTTTCCTAAAGGGTTCTAGGTATTAAGATATCAGTGGTAATGACATTAAAATTTACTGATAGATTATAATATAGATCACAAAATTTTACAAAATTTGTACCAAACTTTCCTATAAAATTTCTGTTTAGAGTACCCTCTATCTGAAAACCCCTATATGTTTCATTTTTTCTAAAATTATGTTTATCGAAAGATAACAAATCTTTGACCTGGTTTTGTGCAATCTTTAGTAAATATTACAACAAGAAGGGACACTCTGAAGAGTAACTGGAAAGTCGGACTGTGTTTTTATCTTCTGAAATAGTATCGAAATCGGACATCCGGATAAAAATCCGTATGTTGCAGTACTGGATTTGAATTATTTTTAGGTTGTGTTTCTCTACTTTCACCCTTTGAAAAAACGTCTTTAAGGAAACTCCGATATAGGACGGAATTAAGATGTTCTTCTTAAGGGTGTCTTTAGTTATCCTCTAATTTTATTTATAGTTACCGTCCTATGTCAGGTTTAATACTTACTTTTTTAAATTTGAACTGTCCAATTAACAAAAAGTCTTTCTCACTTTAAACCCTCTTCGTAAAAGTACTCCCTTTTGGTTGTAAAACCGACATCTATTTACGTATGTATCGTAAAACACATCGTCTTGGAATAGTTACCCTCGATACACGTGGGTAACACAATACTGTAACCAAAGACAGTAAAACTTCCCTTCAAAGAACTGGATGGACGTGGGTTCAAAACGTGATAAACAAGTTCAAAGATTATACGAAAATTCATCTTATTTGTTATATGTTCTACTTTTTTTTTCCATAAAGTTTGAGAGGAACGAATTGGTGTAATAAGTTTTTAATAATTCTTTGTTTAGAATTATTATGATTTGTACCTTCTAAGTTTCCAATTTTAACCCATTAGCCATTGACCCATGAGAAACCGATGTTTTTACAATGTCAGTTATACTTCACTTCACTTCACTTTACTTCACCGAGTCAGTACAAACTGAGAAACGCTGGGGTACCTGACATCGGATGCGAGGAGGCAGGTACCTTAAAAGGTCGTTCTCATGACCTCACCCAACGGTAAAGGAACAGGTCTCCTAGAAGGACTGGGTCCCTAACTTGGGTCCAGAGGGCATGACATCCGTCTGTGAAATGGTAGACTCGGTGGTCCCTTCAGGAAACCGATGTTTTTACAATGTCAGTCATATTTACATATGTTTTATAATTCCGAGGATTCAAATAACAGATCATTTAAAATATGTTTGTTAAACTTATCTCCGAACATACTTTCAGTTCAAGTAAGTAATAAATTAAAATGGAAGACGTCTTCCTCCTACTCTAAGTGCTTTCTCGTTGTATTATATGATAACAATTTCATGATCTATATATCCCGTGTTAAAATGGAGTCACACTGACCGTGTATCATCTACTGGTTCTTTAAAATCACCGACTTAGTCATTATCTACAAAGTTTCTGTTGTTAGTTAAGCTAATTGTAAGTTATTCAAGGATAATATGAGTTTAACACAAGTTCCCGATATTCTTTACATTACTAAGATCATTACAGGGATGTGACTTCCGGTCCATTTGAACTTAGTTCGGGTAATATTATGGTTTAGTATACGTAATCCTCGTATTAATCTCTAATTTTATTTCATGAGATCTTTATATTTCGCTATCGTTACTAAAGGGTGACTCCTAATTAACCCCTTAATTGACCTTCCACCTTCTTGCGTACCTCCCTTGTTAGAACCTCCTTTCCGAGTTGAAGAGGTCAGCGTTTCCAATTTTACAGTCACTGTCATGAAGGGTCCTACTAAGTACAAAGGAACCTTCATTTTCTTGTCTGAACACTTACCAAGAAGGCCCTTGTCACTGTTCATACCACCGAAACAAATGGTCAACGTTCCTTTCATACATTTTTACTGTAGAAAATACGGTAATTTGCTAAGATCATACTTCTATCGTCTCTTCATCATTAGTCTTCAATTTTACTCTACAGAGCAGGTGTTCCTTATTTCTCATGAACCAACTTTACCTCATTCAATACCTCAACAAAAAACAAAAACAAACAAAGGACACTCTGGATTCTATGACTTGTCATTCCTGACATCTTTTTTATTTCATGAAAACCTTTTTACTATAACGAAGACTTATTGAAATTTGTGATTCGTATTTAAACAATAGTTCCTTCGACAATTCACTCGAGGTTTTATTTAGTTATACTTAGGTTTAAATGGAATCCAACTTTTACCAGGTCAGTTAAGAAGGGGGTATGACACACCTTACTTTTGGAGATAGATTTCGTAGAATCACAGCGATGTAATTAAAGAAACTTATGATTATAGTCGTTTATAAAATTCTACTAGTTCCGTACTTTTAGACAGACTCTAATTTTTGGACGACAATAGGGTTCCTTACATTTTCATTACTTTACAGTTCTTTTTAAATTACATGTACAAACTCGAACATCTTGTTAACACAAGTTTCCTTCAATTTGACTTTTTTTTAACAAAGTTATATCGGTTACGTACTGATTTAATTTATTTGAGAATCTTTATTCATGTGTAAGGGAAAGGTTACTCGACTGTTTTTATACCTTAAGAGATCCGGTCTAATGATCTCACCCATCGGTCAAGGGAAGAGGTCCCCTTAGAAAGGTTAGGTCCCTAGTTTAGGTCCAGAGAGTGTAACGTCCACCTAAGAAATGGTCGACTCGGTGGTCCCTTCGGGTTCTTATGACCTCACCCATAGGATAGGGAAGGATAGGATAGGACAGAGGATCACCCATAGGATATGGAGAGTTTGGTCCCAGAGGACGTAACGTCCTTCTAAAAAATGGTCGACTCGATGGTCCCTTCGGGGACTACTATTCTCGATTACAAATAACTCGTAAATGATATAAAGTCGATGACATACTTAATGCAATGTGTAAAAGAGTAAATTAAAAGTGTCGTTATATTACTTCATCTTTGAAAAATTAAGAGATAGTCATTATTTTACCTCTTCAACAGACACCAGTATGTCAATAATTTGTCTTTCCGTTCTGACCTGGGTCCTGAGTGAGATTTAGTGGGAGACTACCGGACCTTAGTAATCCATACAAGTTTTTTTAATTTTTATTAAATAATCATCTGTATTAACACATCGGTCAAGGGTTATTGCTCATTCGAATAGGGACCGTACTCAACAAGAGTTACACACTTTTCTAAAACAAATAAAGAGATCCCTTTATATTTTAGACAAGATACAATATCAATGAATTTCGTATATTCTCACAATTCTCATATCGTGAGTCGACACAAAGAAGGTATATCAGAGTGATTACAAATTACTTCTAGAAGGAATATCGAGTCTACCATTTCTTAGACGGACGTTACGTCCTCTGGACCCAAGCTAGGGACCCAGTCCTTCTAGGAGACCTCTACCCTTGCCGTTAGGTGAGACCATAAGAACGGACCTCTTAGGGTACCTGTCTCCTCGGACTGTCCGATGTCAAGTACCCCAACCTTTCTCAGTCTGTGTTGACTCGTTGATTGGGTGGGTGTTATAAATCACTTCTTTAAAAAACAAACTAAAAGGAAGAAATTTTCCTCTTACAAACAGAGGATTTGATATGTAAATTAATAACAAAGTAAGGTACATTTTTACCAAAGATTTTAATTTCTTTTTTATGTTCGTGTCTATTCGGCATGGTCCTCGTATCTCAGACACAAACTTGTGATAATAAATATTAAAAATTACCGTAATATGACTTTAATGTCAGAAGAAAGTAATTTATTGACGAACATACCAAAGATATTCGGTAAGAAAGGGATGTAACACACACCAGAACCCCTTGATCCATTTTCAACCTCCACTAAACTCAACGGACTCCTAAACCCCCGTACCTTGTTTCCCTTTACCTCTAAACTCCCTTCCCTCTCTCATTCGACCTTTACAGTTTTTAAATTCAGATATTTTAGTCTGTTACTTTTGTGTACTCACGTTCCTTTCATAGAATGTCTCGTAGAGACTCGGTTAAACCTTTCAACTCGGATTTTCTAAGGGGAACCCGTGTTCTATACTCTATTTCGAAGAAAATATCGAACCGTCGTCATTTAGATATACCACCCTTTCTCTAGTTAAAATCTGTGAATTTCAATGAATTCAGAGTAAAAGTGTTGTCTCAGAGAGTCGTCATCTGTCACGTCGATTACCCTATTAAATTGGTTCTTTCCTTAAATAGGTTTTTTTAAGGAATACCTGACTATATTCTTTGAAAAATGATTTCCGTTGTTTTGGGTCTTAAATAATTTAACATGGTACCTGTGAGATGTTCATCTAGATTATAATTTTCATAATTTTCTAGAAAATGTCGTTATAGGTGTCCCTGAAGAAAAGGAACTGGAGTCAAACGGGGTTCTAAGTTTTAAGTATGTTTAATTCACCACTTTCGACTTTTTTACGAACTTAATGGAGTTTTACCTTGTAATCCTTAAACTTCGTCTTCCTCCCTTCTATTACATTGTAAACAAATTTCATTGTATAAATGATTAACGTTCGAATTCTCTTTTCAACAGACACTATTATAGAATTCCGTTAATGTTAAAGTCCTTTAAAAGAATACTTCCTTTTTAGGAAACCACACTCTCCTAAAACATGGATCACTTAATAATATTTTATTTTGATTTATCTGTACTCCTAGACTATTAGTGTCGAGAGTATATAAACTACGGTTGACATATAGTCTATGACACGATACGTACATAATAGAGTGGATTAGGAACGTAATTGGTACGTAGTTCTCATCTACGATAAAGCATAACATCTCTATTTCTGTGTTTCTTTGCGAAGTCACTCCAATACACCAAACGGTCTGGACCCTAATCTTCAGTACACACGAACCAGGGTTTTGAGGTAAAAACTCGTGTCCTATTTACACCGTCAATTACTATGGTAAAGGATACAATAAACAACGGTATATTTGTTCCTTTTATATATAAGGTTACCCCGTAGGATATTTGTGAACTTAGTATAAATCCAACTACCACTATTTTTCGTGTGTTAGTTTTCCTGTAAAACATAGTAATGGAAACTTGGAAAGTCCGGTTTAGGAAAGTCAATGATCTTAAAACTGTCTTCACAACCAAAGGAGCCACCCCTAAATTGGGGGAAGAAGGGAAAGTCTAAGTTTTGTTTAACTTACTCTACTTCTCATCTCATATACCTTTTAGTCTTACAACGAAATTTTTTATTGACTATTTCCAAATCAACAGTCCTGGTTTACTTGGGCCTTATCAGTCTGAATGGGTGGGTCAGTTCCACACATACACCCGTGACCAAAACCCCCTTCTTGGACGGGGGTCCTCCCGAAGGGAACACCGAATCTACTATTTCTGTGACGGACGTCACGTCCTCTGGGCCCAAACTGGGACCTAGCGCTTCAAGGGGACCTCTTCCTTTACCGTTGGGTGAGGTCATAATAACGGACCTCTTAGGACACCTGTCTCCTCGGACCGGTACCCCAATGTTTCTCAGGTTGTGCTGACTCGCTGATCGACGGGGACTCTCGTACTGCTTGTTTGCAAACGTCGTCCCTCGGGTTTTGAGAATTCTCCCTTTTACGAACCCGACCGAGACGTTCTGAAAAAAAAAAAAAAAAATTCAATAATTAGTCTTGGTTGCTCCAGGATGACATGTCGTGTCCCTTGACACGCGTTATAATACACCGCCGGACCGACCCTCCCCTCATACCCCCTCTTATAGGTATGAATGTGCACGTATTCATACTGACTCAGGGAAACGACAGGAGGGCTTTGATAGTGTTTTAAAAATTAGTCGATATGAGGTTATATTTTATTTTTCAAAAATTTATCAGTAGTTAGTCTATTTAGTACGATGGGTGAGTCTCGTCTCATTTCCCCGTCTTTTCCCTCACTCAAAATGCCATTGTCTTGTCGGAAGTGTCCTCCTCTCGTAGGTGCGAGGGGAGCTTGTGGGGGTCTACACGAGACGAGACGAGACGAAACAAAACAAGGGAGGTGAAAGGTCCTACGAGGAGTCGGATGGACCAATCTGTTCCCAGAGAGGTAGACCCTCTAATGTGAGGACTCCGACAATGAAAGGAGGGAGACTTTCTACCTGGTACTGAGGAAACATCAGGAGAACCTTGATGAGTATCCTCTCTATATAAAACAGGATTTTTTCGAGGTCTTACTCAAAAGACGAGGTAATTGATTCGATGAAGTCCCGATGAGATAAATTCAACTTCTGCACGAGGGACAAATAAAAGGGCACGGGCTAATACAGGTTGGTACGAAAGGTTCCACTGTACCGTACCAAGACGTCACTCTAAATTATTGTAATAATTATTTACGACGTTATTATTTTCCGGTCTTTTACAGTCAGCTTCGGGAGAACACGATAGTTTAAGCTTCCCCTTTTGATTTCCGGTGTGGGTAACTAATTCTTTAATTATAAATTTTAAATTAAAAGAACTGTTCTACTCAATTTTCAATCTTTTATTTCATTAAGGGTAAACTAATAAGACGGGTAACACATAATCTCCAAAAGGAGTTAAATAGACTTATGAACTCTCCCCTCCAATAAAGAAGTCCCAAAGTATGTAAATTATTTAAATTGTCTTCTATAGTCTATGTGGACATAAAGATCACAGGTTTCTATTTATCCTGTATTCTAATAATGGTATGGCGAGAACATTCTTTTTGTCCGTTAGGAGTCCGGGAACTTGTCAAAAAGACCCATTTTAAGGGAACTTGAGTAATTTACAGTCAATTTTGAGTCAATAAAGATTTACTTTCTGACGACGATGACGACGACGATTCAGCGAAGTCAGCACAGGCTGAGACGCGCTGGGGTATCTGCCCCTAAGAGGTCCGTTCTTGTGACCTCACCCAACGGTAAAGGAAGAGGTTACGTCCTTTCACTTTTCACTTTCACTTGAGCGAGTCAACACAGACTGGGAATCGTTGGGGTACCTGACGTCGGATGGTCCGAGGAGGTAGGTGCCCTAAAAGGTCCGTTCTCATGACCTCACCTCACGGCAACGGAAGAGGCTTTACTTTCCGTCTCATGATTAAATAGATAACGACACACTGATTAGTGGGGGTTTTGAATCGTTGGATTTTGTTGTTCGTATATAATAGAGTGTCTAGGGCACCAAACCCTTAGTCCCCTTTAAAAGACCAACCAGGACCAAGTCTAAGAGAGCAGTCCCACTCAGACTAACAGTCGTCCCGACACCAGTAGTAAAGGTTAATGACTGCTGGTTAAATGTTTGAGCAGAAAGGGACCGATACCCGGTTTGGGGCAAAGAATGTCAGCTCGGAGTAGTACCCGACGGACGACGGGAGTCGTGTACGCCAACTGAAGGGCACCTCGGGCACTAACTCTTTCCCTCTCGCTCCGTCACTGTGTCGTGAAAGTAAGTGCAGGATTGAAGACTCAATACGTGTCACAGGACAGAATGAGACAAGGAATCTTTACTCAGTGATCCAGGTCGTTATGGGAATCGTCTCCCATAATGTGATTCCGAGTTTATGATCTTACGTCCCTTGCAACCCCTGACCGAGAAGGGTTTTTGTCTACTACCCTTTTTAGAATTAAAAATAGAAAAGGTTCTATGGTGACCAGTCAACTATAGACTGAACAGTCAAATATAAGTTATCCCCAGTCAGAGGTTGTACTTCTTCCGTCACCGTGGGCGAGATCTTGGGAACGGACCTTTTTAGGGTACCTACCTCCTCGGACCACCCGACGTCAGGTACCCCAGTGATTCTCAGTCTGTGTTTACTCACTGAAGTAAAAGTGAAAAGTGAAAGTGTGTGACCTCTTCCTTTGTCGTTGGGTGTGGTCACAAGAACGGACCTCTTAGGGTCCCTGCTCCCTCGGACCACCTGACGACAGATACCCCAACGTGTCTCAGCCTGTACTACCTTCACTGAATCGTCGTCGTCGTCGTCGTCGTCGTCAGAGGTTATTTTTCCTGAAGGGTCCATCAAGTCTACCAGTTCACAGACGGATGTTACGTCCTCTGGGTCCAAGTTAGGGACCCAGTCCTTCTAGGAGACCCCTTCCTTTACCGATGGGTGAGGTCATAGGAAAGGACCCTTTAGGGTACCTGCCTCCTCGTACCATCCGATGTCAGGTACCCCAGCGTTTCTCAACCTGTACCTCATGTTACGTGGATGGTAAAGACCTGCTCTTGAGACGGGTACGTCTCAAAGAACTAACGGTAAAGGAGGAACTCAAGACACAAGAGCTGTGAAACCAGATACATCTGTCAATCAAGACAAACCAGTATACCGATGGTGTATAGAACGTCTTTCTGTATAAATTAGGACACGGATCACCGAATCGGAGACGGAGAATAAGACCTTAACGGATTCGGGTTCATCAAACGAAAAGTCACTACAAAAAAGTAGAACACGGACATATATAAAGTTCCAAAAAGATTTTACTTTGATGATACCCACAAAGACTGTGGACACGGGGAACCCGAGACTACGGTTGGTTTCAGAGACAGTACACGACGAGTTCTGTGAGTGCGTCTAAGGTAGTATTATAATCCTTCGGTCACTTTCGAGGGGATGTTATTGGACATATAGTGAAACTTTTGATAGGACATAAAGAAACTCATCAAAGGTAAAATTGGACACCTGTTCGGAGTATTTAAGTGTGAGGAAAAGAACTAACACTTATCTCTTTTATTTAACTCCGTCAACCAGTAACCAGGGAACGACGAATAGTTTCGAATCACTGTTGTTAAATTTCTATCTTGGAGTCTTTCTGAAGAGGTCGTGTGGCCTCTAAGCCGACGGAACATCAAATTTTCGTTGATATAGTCCCAGATGTTTAAATATCCTTTCGAGGTCAAGAGAGATATTGAATTAAGAACGGAGTCGACGGGAAGTCGTGATTCTGACAACGTCGGTGACTGTAGACAACACCAAAGAAGACACATAGTGTACCGTTCCTATAAAGATCAGTTCTTCGTTGTTGAAGACACGGACGGTTCCCGAAAGTGACAGAGGTCCTAGAAACAGTTCCGGGAAGATCTGAACAATCAACGAGTCAGTACAGGCTGAGAAACACTAGAGTACCTGACATCGGACGGTCCCAGGAGACTGGTACCGCAAGAGGTCCGTTCTTATGACCTCACCCATCGGTAAGGGAAGAGGTCCCTTAGAAGGACTGGGTAACTACCTTGGGTCCTAGGGGACGTAACGTCCGTCTAAGAAATGACAGACTCGGTGGTCTAAATGAAGGTATTTTTCAACGACAGGACATCTCTTTATACGGTATTAGACATAGGTATCTAGGTCTAATTTTATGGTACACGAAAAATCAGAATTGTCACGACCGGGTACGGTCACTGACTTTTAACCAAGTTATATTCGACAATGTTTCAGAAACGACATTTTAATGCCACTTCTGAGGTTTGGTATACAAAATCGGGGTCAATTTTCAGAGTCCATAAATAAAAGAAAGAGATGAGTCGAAACAAGAAAATGGAACAAAGTGTCACAAAAGTCGGTCATGTGGTTTACGACCACAGAAAGTCCAATGGGAAGTTTTGGGGACGGGGATGAGGACGTGTGATCTTTATATCCTCTGGACGGACCTTTGACACCGACACGAGAAGGACGGGTCTCCGACCAAGAGTTTCTCTAGTTACCTTTCTTCGAGTCGTACAGATCAAATAGAAGGATTTAATGGTTGACCTATTTAACAAGTGAATACGACACAAACTCAGTCTTTTCCCCGTCTTTGGTCCATCCTCGTCCAATGTGACTAACTCACAGGAGGTCTCCTTCTCCTGGAGTCCTGACTCTCCCCTTTGAGAGACGAAATTGCTTTACTAACTTTCAGAGAGTCTGTATTGTGTCTGAGTTCCTCTCTACGAAAACCTGAGACCTCAACCTCTTCCAAGAACTCTCAGGGAACCCGACGTTCCTCTAGTTTGGTCAGGTAGGACTTCCTTTAGTCAGGACTTATAAGTAACCTTCCTGACTACGACTTCGACTTTGAGGTTATGAAACCGGTGGACTACACTTCTTGACTGAGTAACCTTTTCTGAGACTACGACTCTTTCTAACTTCCACCCTCCTCTTCCCCTACTGTTTCCTACTCTACCAACCTACCATAGAGGTTGAGCTACCTGTACTCAAACTCGTTCGAAACCCTCAACCACTACCTGTCCCTCCGGACCGCACGACGTCAGGAACCCCGACGTTTCTCAGTCTGTGCTGACTCACTGACGTGACTTGACCTGAAAGGGAGTCTCGTACAAATCGAAAGAGCATTTCGCATCGACAAAGAAACACTGTGATAGTAGGGAGGTGATTCCTTAAACTCCTTCGCCACTGGTGTAAGTGATCGTTTCTTAGGTAACTCGGTCTCCTTCGGTGGGAGAAGGAGTCCCCGGGAACACATAGTATCACTAGACGACAATCTACGTAAAAGGGGAACTTGGTAGGACGAATTTTGTAGTTGTCACTCGGGGGTTTACGGTTTAGGTTGTTTGTAGGGAGTCAGGATACGAACCCATATCAGGTTATGGATATCAGGGACTCTGATATGAAAACCTTTGTCATCCAAAATAAAAAGTCATAGAGAACAAGTTTTGGAAGAAGACGGAACTGAAAGAATTGCGACTTATGAGGTCCCAGAAACTGGTGGAGAGACTTCAAAGGAAGGGTAGGAGGAAGAGTCTCAGGAACAGGAAACTCGGAAGGAATTTCCGTCCTTGCGGGGTCCGTAGACGGAGGTCGAGACCGTAGAAGATTGTTACACGAGGTGACTTCTTTGTGCGAGAGACTACACCCCAGAGGTTGTTAAAGGTACTGTCATTGAACCTCGTGTAATTGGGATTCAGTCCGAAGCTACATCAAAGTTGTAAATTCCAATTCCACAAATTGTGATATATAGATATAGATATAGATATAGATATAGATATATAGACACACACACACACACATAAATGTATTACAAAAGGGACTTTGGACGAAAGGGAGTATATAAGGAATGGATTATTACCCACCTACGATTCAGTGAAGTCAACACAGACTGAGACACACTGGGACACCCGACGTCGGGCGGTCCGAGGAGACAGGTACCCTAAAAGGTCCGTTCTTATGACCTCACCCAACGGTACGGGAGGAGGTCCCCTAAAAGGACTGGGTCCCTAGCTTGGGCACAGGGATTTCAGATGGACGTAACCGTCCGTTCAAGAAGTGGTAATCACGGTGGACCCTTCGGGTAAGGAAGAAGTCAGTTACCTTAAGTGTAAAAAGTTCAGTACGTCCAGTATTTGTTCTACCAGTAGAAAGTAGAGGTGTAAAAGGAGCAAACAGAACGAGTAGATCCGTCCGACCTCTTATAAACAGTATCCGTAAACAGTACGACCCAAGTCAGGGTCGAGAAGGCAAAGTGTCGAGACACTAGAACTCGTTCGATGAAATGAAGAGATTAGGAGTAAAGGACTTAGACCTTTCGTGCAAACTCCTTGTCTTGTACGGAGTACCTGACAATACTTCTAAATTTCTCTGTTTTCACACACCACGGGAACTATGTCACTACTAACGGCTCTTTAGCCCGGTACATATAAAATGACGACCACTACACGCCCAAGACTGAGACCTGATAGAAAACTAACGTAAGGGAAAAATATGCAGACGACAGTGACGGAAACAAATAAAGGAAAAGAAAAGAGTACCCCTAATAACGTAGACTGATCGGAGGAACAAATATCGAAGAGTGGGAAATTTAGGTAGTAAGTATGACAGTGTTCGAAAATGATTTCGGGTCTGGATAAGTATGGTGTGACTCGACGAAGTTACGAGGTCACCGAGGGACACCAGACGTCCTATTGTAAGTCCGGGATCATACCGTAGGTCCGAGAGTCATTAGACGAATGTTGTACGAAAGGAGTAGCGTGTGAAGCCCGACGTCGGCGTGACCTGAGGTGACAAGGACTCACGTAAAAGTATTCGGACACTGAAAAAATGGGGGGGGGGGTTTTTTTTTTCTAGGACGTCGGGGTCGGACTTTAAGAGACAGGACTAGTGAGAAGTCTATACTGGAGTGTAAGGAAAGGAAAGACAAGACAATCGTCTAAAGGGAGAATGTCAGGAGGGGTAAAAATTGGAGTAGTGTCACCAGACCCACAAGTAAAGACGTTGTCGTAACATTCGAGGAGGTCTCGTCCCTGGGATAGGTAAAGAAACCTGTCCCAGGGTTGTCACTCGAGTTGCACCGTCTGCTAATCTTTTGTGATTGTACTTGCTTAAACATTCAGATCATTTGTAAGAATCAATCCTAAAGTACGGACACTTAAGACGAGGAAGCGGTCTAACCAAACAAACACAAAACTAGTGACGAACGGAGAGGTAAGAAAACCACCAGGACTCCCTGAGTGCACCGGACAGGGGCCGGGACACGGAACGATCAGACTGGTGCTTCGTGTCTCCCCTTCACCTTCCACCGTACAAGTGTCGCCGTATTCACTCCACAATTTTTAATTCAGACTCTATATTGACGATCAATATTATTCATTTGTCTAATTATCTCCTAAAATTTTTAATTTTATCGCTCTTATCATCGCTGTTCTTAGGTCTACCTTCCACAAAGGACCTTAATGATAGATCCGAGCGTGTGGGACTCTTGGTAGTCAAGATTAAAATGAATCTTTGTCCATGTCAATTTTCTTTACGACGAAATAAAACATGGTGTATTAACTGTCTATGGAAAGGTCACAAGTACGCCAAAATAAAGTGTCAGAGTAAATAAAGAACAAAAAAAAACTTCAAGGTCCGGTTTATACTCGGGACGCCTCACTTACTTGTTTTCGTAAAAGACAGAGATAATTTTGGAACTGATATCCGACAAGGTGTCACTTATGTGGAGTCAAAGAATTTGTTCCTCGGTTATACGGGACTTGGTGAAAATCTCTTTTAATTCCTTCCGTGGATGGAGCCACAGTACATCACCTTGGTAAGACTCGGGGGTTTACGGACGATTATGTCAGAAAAATAAAAATTTTATTTACTTTCGAGGTAAGTGACCGACTTTGTGTTAAATAAATTCGAAGACGGAAATTTGTAACTAGTGGGGTGTGTTAAGGAGAACACTCCGATGACAGGATTAACATTCTGGATGGAAGGTTGTATTTACGACCATTTATAAAAAAAACAGAGAGAAAATTCATTTTATAACCAATGAAGGATTTATATTTTAGGTATAAACGATATTTTTTATTCTTTTATGTTTTTTCTCTTCTTTAAACAAAATGGGAGGTTTATATCGATGAGAAACATAACATTGTAAAATCTATAAAAGAACATACAAAACGTAAAATATATCAACACTAGACGATCTATCTCAGAATATCTCAATACAGGAATAAGACAGTAAATTGTAAATTGTGTAAAGGGTGTAATTATTTTGATAGACATATATTTTAAATTATCGGTATACTTATATAGTAGTAAATAATTGGTAAGAGAATAATTATTCATGAAATCACACAAAATACCAAAATCAGAAATATTTATTTCTACGAGCCTTGTCAAACATAGTATTTTAAAAAGAAGTACCAATCTTATCTGTCTTTTAGTTGATAGAAACTTCGGATGCCAAGAAGCGTAAAGTATCTTTGTCTTTGGGTCAAGGATACCCTTTATATAATGTAATAGAATGACTTTAGTCGCAGTCGGCACGTTAATCTACACACCTGCACTAGAAGTCTTGTGACGGAGAAAGGACCTTTGACACTAACCGAGTCCCTTTCCGTATACTACGTCCACTCCTATTAGTCTCTAAGAATTTCCTGAAGAACCCAACCCGAAAATGAGTCCGATGATTGGACCATCCGTCGAAACGAACAACAACCCTCCTTTAGACGGACCTACTACTAATTTGGTACTTAATTTGGTAAATTTGGTACATATCTTGTAAAGTTGGGTCTCGTCGTCTTACGTATAAAAAAGGAGTTCACGTGAATGTGGAAAGAATTCCTACCAATCTAGTTTTTTGTTCAGAATTGTTTAAAATTCAACGTTGGTATAGTTCATAGAAGAGATTGGTGTCACCCTACTTAAATCTTCAATTGTCTTTTCCTTTTGAACTTTTCAGTGTGCATACACATTTAATATGTTGTGAGAACTTGTTGGTTACCGAGTTTCTTCTTAACTTTTCCTTTTGATCTTATGTAGAACTCTGTTTACTGTTGTACTGTATGGTTTTCACCCTACGTTGTCTTCGTCATGACTTTCCTTTCAAATATGGTGATTTGTGGATGTAATCCTTTTCTTTTTAATAGAGTTTATTCACTGGATCGCTATGTGTAGTTCCTTGATTTTCTACTTCTCGTTTGATTCGGGTTTGAATCAACTCCCTTCTTTTATTATTTCTAATCTCTTCTTTACTTACTTTGTATCCTATCTTTTTTCCTTTTTTTTAGTCACTTTGATCTTCAATTAAAAAATTTTCTTCTATTTTAACTGTTTTGAAATTCCAACAGTTTTGAAGATTTTCTATTTGTTTTAACTGGTTGGTTCTTTTATTTGTTTCCTGAATTTATTTATTTTAGTCTTTTCCTCTGTTGTTGAGATTGGTGTGTTTATGTCTCCTAATACTCTGATGATACTTGTTGATATACGGTTGTTTAACTTATTAGATCTTTTTACTTATTTAAGGATCTTTTTTATATTCAATGGTTCTAACTTACTACTTCTTTCTCTTATAAACTTTTCTTGATTTTAATCATTCCTCTAACTTAGTCATTAGTTTTTTAAGGGTTGTTTCTTTTCGAGTCCTGGTCCGTCGTAGTGACCACTTAAGGTGGTAAATTTCTTAATTACGATTAAGAAGAATTTAAGAAGGGGTTTGGACTCCTCACTCCTTGTGAAGGTATGTATAAATACTCCGTTCTTAACGGTACTATGGTTTCTGTCTTTTTCGGTAATGTTCTTTTGCTATTCGGTCATGGGGACTATCTATATCTATGTTTTTTAGAAGTGGTCGTAGGGTCACTTAGTTTAGTTTGAGTGTCGTGTAATTTTCCTAGTCTATGGTACCGGTTCACCCTAAACAGGGACCCTACGTTCCTACCAAGTTACACGTTTCTAGTCAGTGACACTGTAAAATGGTGTCTCCTATTTTAATGTACTAGTAGAGTTGTCTACGTCTTCTTCGTGAATATTTTAAGTTGAGGAAAACACTAATTTTTTGTGACTTATTTGATCCTTATCTCACTTTAAAGGAGTTGTATTATTTCTATTAAACCTTACGGGTGTCGGTTGTATGTATTATAACTTTTTGACTTTTGAAAAGGATACCACAGTCCTTACTTGATTCCTACGAGGAGGAGTGTTGACGATAAGTAGTATGACCTTTAAGATCGGTCTCGTAATTCGTTCTGGTTTTTTTTTTTTTTTTTTTTTTTTACGTNTTTTTTTTTTTCTTTACGTAAGTTTATCCCTTCCTTCTTCATTTTAATAGTCAAACGTCTACTGAATTAGAATAATTCAGAATTCCAAGGTGTTTTACAATTATTACTTAAGTATTTTCTAAGTTCTATATTTTAGTTGTATGTTTTTATTCAACGTAAAGATATGTGATTGTCATTTCTCCCGAAGGTACCACCGAGTCTTAAATTTCGCAGAAGGACGTTACACTCTCTGGACCCAAACTAGGGACCCAGCCCTTCAAGGGTACCTCTTCCTTTACCGTTGGGTGAGGTCATAAGAACGGACCTCTTAGGGTTCCTACCTCCTCGGACCATCCGATGTCAAGTGCCCCAACGTTTCTCAACCTGTACTGACTCACTGAAGTGAAAGTTTGAAAAGTTATCATTTGTTGGACTTCTCCTTTAATTATTTTATTAGGGTAAATGTCATTATATTTTTCTTTATTTTATGAATCCTTATCCCGAAGGGACTGCCGAGTCAGTCATCTCAGACGGACGTTAACCCTCTGGGTCCAAACTAAGGACCCAGTCCTTCAAGGGGACCTCTTCCTTTAACGTTGGGTGAGGTCACAAGAACGGACCGACCGATACCTGGTACCCCAGTGTTCCTCAGTCTGTACTGACTCGTTCATTATAAATTGTGAATCTTTATTTGAATTGGTTCCTCCGTTTTGTGAAATATGTGATCTTTGATATTCTATGATTCCTTTCTTTAATTTCTTCTATGTTTATTTATCTTTCCGTAGGGTACAAGTATCAAACCTTCTGAATTATAACAATTTTACAGAGATGATAGATTTCGGTAGATATCTAAGTCACGTCAAGAATAGTTTTAAGGTTACCACGAAAAATATCTTCATCTTTTACATTAGAATTTTAAGTATACTTGGTGTTTCCTTGGACTTATCTGTTTCGTTAGAACTCTTTCTTGTTTCGTCGACAGGAGTACGAAGACTAAAGTCCTGTATAATGGTTCGATCTAGTTCTTTAACAGAAGGTTTCAGAATATAGTTTAACATAAAGGTATTGTAAATAATTCCCTCAGGGAAAATGACGTAGGAACAGTTTTGTCTTATAAGAGTTAAAATTCACAACCAATATAAAATAACAGTTCTTTACTAAATGGACAAATAAAGATAAAGAAGATAACGGATATCCAAATGATTACGGAAAGAAGTATATCTTAACCAACACAAATTTTAAAAATTTGTAACGAAGAGACCGTATACTTATCGAGTGATAACAAGACAAACAGTCACCTCCCATACTCAATTTCACCTTATTACACCCACCATTTCTTCGTTAATTAATACTTTTAAAAATAGTAAAATTTGGACGTACAGTCATTCAATTTTTTAAGTCTTTGAGTCAGTAATCTTAAGAAGGAACGATTAAAGAAAAGGAAAGATGGTTCTCTAATTCATTTGTAAGAACCTTTGTACATACAAAGGTCGTACATAAACTTCAGACACCAGCTAAGGGAATTCAAAAGTCCTTCTCGTTTTGACATATCTTGACTAGGTAACATCTTCGTAGAAAGATTTTTCCGACCTTCCATGATTGTCAAGGTACTCTACTCTACTCTACTCTACTCTACTTCAGCGAGTCAGCACAGGCTGAGATACGCTGGGGCACCTGACATCGGATGGTCCGAGGAGGCTGGTACCCTAAGAGGTCCGTTCTTATGACCTCACCCAACGGCAAAGGAAGAGGGTCCCCTAGAAGGATTGGGTCCCTAACTTGGGTCCCTAACTTGGACCCAGAGGGCGTAACCTCCGTCTACGAAATTAGAGACTTAGTGGTCCCTTCGGGGTTGTCAAGGTATTCGGGACTCTAAGACAATAGATATAAGGGTCAACAGGACAGGAAGTCTCCTCTCCGAATACTATATTTCAAACGGTATCGTTGAAGTCACTAAGGGTACATAAAACTATCCTGATAGTTTGGAGAATGCACAGAACCAGTTATATGTAAAGTCCACAGGTCACATCACGAAATGTGTCTTAGTCACGAGTTATTTAAAACAATTTATGGTTGTTTACCTATAATTTTTTACTTATAGTCATCACAATCCTACCACTCTCTAAGAAGGATTGGGTATAGTGAAAAGTCATTAATCCTTTTAATGAATCTTTGAAAACGGTTCTGTAATCGTTCATGAAAAGATCCTAAGTCTTAAAATCTCGACGTTCCTTGGAGTCTTTTATAGGTCAGGTTGAGGAAATAAATGCGTCTGATTATATGTGAAAAATTTTCGTCTCTGGTCTAACCTCCGGTCGAAAGAGTAAAATTAGTTCCACGGAAAGGAAACTTCCTTTTGATGAGACGTATGTATGTCAGTAGTTTAAACCTCAGACTAGGGACCTTCTCTTTACTATTAAGTAGATTAAAAAAAGTGTACAGTCCTATCACTAATTCGAATATTTGCTCATTTATATAAAACAAACATCGAAAAGGGAAACTTAAAATCACACTTAAAATAAAACCATAATCACCGGACTTTAAATGAAACCGATCTTAAAGTATTATTTCTAACGACTAACGTGTAGTCTTTGTTACACTCGTTGTTCTGTTACCTTACCGTGTAAATTTCATCATTTTTGTTTTATTCTGACAGCCACTTTTAAAGTATACCTATCCACTTTTACTTTCAACGCAGACTGAGAGACGTTGTGTTACCTGACATAAGAGGTCCGGTCTTATGACCTTACCCATCGGAAAGGGAAGAGGTTCCCTATAAGGGTTGGGTCCCTAATTTGGGACAAGAGAGTGTAACGTCCACCTAAGAAATGGTCGACTCGATAGTCCCTTCGGGTAAGAAGTTTTATTCCTACGTTACTTTGATGAAAGTCCATCCCTTTTGTCTTCTCTATTTTCATTTTGTTGTTTTTGTCTTTTTAATTTCAAAGGGTACCTCAAGAATTATTGTATAACAGTAGTGATTATCTCGGGGGACTTATTCTTATACTATGAAATTGTCAAAAATTTTCAGTAAAAGGAAATGAAACACAAGAATAATCTCTATGATTAAATAAGTCCCAATGACTTATGAGTTGTAATTTTTCACGATGTTCCCAATACTTCTCCTTGTCTATTTTTAACAAGAAAATACTTTAAATATCCGTCTATTCGTAAATGACTTTCATGGTACTATGTTACATCCTCAATTGTCCCTACGATTCTGTGGTCTATTTTACGACCCTTGTATACCTTTATTTTCCCTTATGAAATCTCACCCTCTTACTTTCTATTAAAAACTTTTTCCGAGACTTGATCGGTTTAAACAATTAATAGGGAAAAGAGAACATGTGTTAAAGAGTAAAAGACACCGAGGGAAGCTCTAAAAGAAAAAGGAATGAAAGTTGTTGCACTGATACACGTATCCCCGTATCCACGTATTCTTCCACACGTAGCCATCTCAAGAGACTGCAAAAGAAACAACAAGTCAGTGATTCAGTACAGGCTGATAAACATTGGGGTACCTGACGTCGTAAGGTCCGAAGGGAGAGGAGGTGACAGAGGACCTCGAACGAGTTTGAGTACGGGTAACTCAACCATTACAGTAGGTTGGTAAAGCGAGAGAGAGTGGAGAAAGAGAAAAACAGGAGTCAGAAAGGGTCGTAGTCCCAGAAAAAGTTTCTCAGTGTAGTCCACCAGTTTCATAACCTCAAAGTCCAGTCATTGTCAGGAATGATAAACATTAAATAACTCAGAAAAAGACAAACATTCAGTCACAAAAAGAGTTTAAACTTTTAAGAACACGTAATAAAAAGTTTATATTAAAAGAAAGGGTCAGAGTAAGAGAAGAGAAAAATCCTGAGGTCAATCTGTATTTAATCTGATCATACCTAAAAAAGGGTATGTATGGACTCCCAAACAAAAAGAAGTGGTAAAATAGAAAGACAACGACTTTAGTTTAAATGACTGAAAAATTTCGGATACTCATTTAAAAATTTAAAGATGAAAACAAGAAAAGGTAGGATCGTAAAGAAAGAAAAAAAAAAAAAATGTCAAAGGTAAAAGAAAGACGACTTTAAGAGATGGTAAAGTGAATAATTCTAATTTAAACAGAAAAATTCTATTTATATATAATAACGAAGTGCAAAAAAGAGAAGGTAGAGTCTAAACCAAAGATAGTTAATGGGAAAAAGAAGTGATGTCTACTTTTACAAAACAAAGAAACTTACAGAAAACTAATAAATTTACTTTATGGCCTGAAAAGCTAATTATGTAACATCTCTGATCTACAAAAACTAAAAAAAGACTTTATATAGGTAAGAATGAAGGGGGTTTATAATAATATTTATTTTTTCCGTCTTTTTTACCATGTCTAATATACTAAGGTAAGATATTATAAGATCTTATCTGTTTTGATGTCTCCGTTTAGGTCTATCACCAACGGACCCTGTCTCTTACTTCACTTAACTAACGTTCCCCCGTACTCCCTTTGAGACAACAACTACTTTTACAAAACATAAAACTTACCCCATCATTAAGATACTAATGAACAATTTTCAGTAGTTGGGTTTGTAGAATATTGTACACTCGAAAGAACATATATCAAATATTGAGTCATTTCACAAATTTTATATTTTTTATAAATTTGTAACAATTTGTGATTTTACTACACAATGTCTAAACACAACTTAAATATTTTACACAACATATAACTTTACGAACTCTACTTTTCTTAAACTCTCCTCAAAACAAAATGAGTGAAACTATATGGAGATTAGGATCGTACAACAAGTGACTTTCAATGACGAGTCATGTAATAAAATTTTAAGTACAAATGAAGGTATTTCGGTCAATGGAACTTTACAACTTACTGGACCTATAAACTTGTATAGGATAAGTAGAGATTCAATTTCTGTAGTCAAGTCAAGTGAAGTCAACGAGTCAGTACAGGCTGACGTCGTGAGGTCCGGAGGGAAAGGTAGTAGTTGAGAGTCTCGAACGAGTTTGAATACAGATAACTCAGTGACTACGGTAGGTTTGTAGAGTAGGAGACAACAGGGGAAGAGGAGGGAGGAAGTTAGAAAGTGTCGTAGTCCCAGAAAAGGTTAATCAAGAAGTAAAAATCCGTAGGTTTCATAACCTCAAAGTCGAAGTCGTAGTCAGGAAGGTTACTTATAAGTCCTGACTAAAGGAAATCCTACCTGACTAACCTGGAGGAACGTCAACTTCCCTGAGAGTTCTCAGAAGAAGTTGTGGTGTCAAATTTTCGTAGTCAAGAAGTCGTGAGTCGAAAGTAATATCAGGTTGAGAGTGTAGGTATGTACTGATGACCATTTTGGTATCGAAACTGATCTACCTAGAAACTGTCGTTTCAATACAGAGACGAAAATTCATACGACAGATCCAACCAGTATCGAAAAGAAGGTTCCTCGTTCACAGAAAATTAAAGTACCGACGTTAGTGGTAGACGTCACTAAAACCTCGAGTTCTTTTATTTCAGAAAGTGATAAAGGTAACAAAGGGGTAGGTAAACGGTACTTCACTACCCTGGTCTACGGTACTAGAAGTAAAAGACTTACAACTCGAAATTCGGTTGAAAAAATGAGAGGAGAAAGTGAAAGTAGTTCTCCAAAAAATCAAGAAGAAGTGAAAGACGATATTCCCACTACAGTATACACATAGACTCCAATAACGATAAAGAGGACTATTAGAACTAAGGTCGAACACGAAGTAGGTCGGGTCGTAAAGGGTACTACATGAGACGATCTTCAATTTATTCGTCCCACTGTTATCTGTCGGAACTGTATGAGGAAAAGGATAAACCTTGGTCAGACAACAAGGTACAGGTCAAGATTGACAACGAAGGACTGGACGTATGTCTAAAGAGTTCTCCGTCCAGTCCACCAGACCATAAGGGTAGCGAAAGTCTTAAAAGGTGTCAAATAGCACTAGGTGTGTCAGTTTCCGAAACCGCATCAGTTCTTTCGTCTTTATCTACAAAAAGACCTTGAGAGAACGAAAAAGTTACTAGGTCACCTACAACCGTTAAACCAGAGACCAAGGAGACGGAAAGGATTTAGGTCGAACTTGTAGACCTTCAAGTACCACGTACATGACAACTTCGGACTGAACCTCTTAAAACTCGTAATGAAAAGACCACACAATCTACTCACGTTGACACACCATTAACCTTGTAAGAAACCGTAACGGAAAGAAACCCTAACCTTATTTTTGACTAGAAATTTCAATTTCCGTATCAAAGGATTTCCTCTCTAGAAATAAAATTATTGATTACTTAGAAACAAGAATAGTTCACGACACGTCATTGAATGTAGTAAACCACAAAGGTTGTGGAGTTGGATTGGTGAAACTAGGTGTAATAGGAATTAGGTTCAAGATAATCCTATAACCAAGTTTTAACATGGTTCACTTTATACCTATTTTTATTTAGAGACAGTCTCTCCATACCATTTGTAATCGTTACGTCCTCTGTGTCTTCGACATCCAAACTATGGAGTCAGTCCTTCTAAGGGACCTCCTCCCGTACCGTTGGGTGAGATCGTAAGAACGGACCTCTTAATGTACCTGTCTCCTCGGACCGACTGATGTCAGGTATATCAACTAGTCTCAACCTGTACGGACTCACTGACTCGTACGTGGGACGGCATTGACTAGAGACACCTTTTAATGCAAAATAGTTCACACTTACAGAGGGGAAGGGGGTGTCAAATCACTCTATAATAACTGTATACTGTAACACATTCAAAGTCTATATATTACACTACTTTCCTCCTTGTATAGACAAAGATGTGACAATGGTGTCGTAATCAATGTCGTAATTAGGGGAGTATATTAATGAAAAAAAGAAAACCACCATTCTTATAAATACTAGATAAGAGTCGTTGAAAATGCATATATTGTGTCACTTACAGAAAATCTTTCACCTATATAATTAAAGTCGAGTCTGTCAACGAGAGACTTTTACTCTAGTCCCACTTCTCGTCTTTAAATTCCAATACACCCTTTTAAACGAAACTTAACCCGACTTCTCTAGGTAATATTATGTCACGTGAACCTTTGACAGTCCGAACACTCAACGGTTTACGAGGAACCTTACTCCTTAACGTCCGTTAAAACTTAGACTCGGTAAACGACAGTGTATTTATCCTTCCGGTTGAAGGAATTTTCTATATATAAGAGAAGTTGAGCTATAGTCTAGTGACTATTAAAATTCACACTAAAACATGATTTACAGACATAGTCTTGAGAAAACAAAAAAGAATCCTTACGTAAGAACCTCGAGTTCAGGAACGTATATTAAATAGACCCTATTTTTTACCCTAGGGAAAGTCAAAACTAATATTTCGAGAAACCCCGATAAAAAGAAGTCAGATTAAACTAACTAAACGACGAAAAGTATGAACGACTGTCTATAATTATCTTATAAAAATTTTTATAGGAAATTTTTATTTCCTATTCCATTGATTGAACACCTTCTATGAATCATTACCCCATAAAAAATATTATTTTAAATAAATTGTGTAAACCTTTTTTATGAAGATCTATAACATAATTAATAACATTGACACAGGATACATTTATTAAGAGGTATATCCAGTTTAATGAATGGTCCATCACTTAGGTACGATATAAGATTGTCTGATCCTTAACTATATCTCGAGACCTGTATGATTATTTTACTGTCTTCACTTCATTATTTAGTACTGGACTAATTCCAGGAAGTGAGTCGTTTACTCTTGAGTCTCGAGTCATTCTATTTAGTGACTAAAAGGGTAAGACTGAATGGCAGAGAGTGAGAGGAGGGTGAAAGGGAAGAGAAAGTAAAATTTTTATTTTTATTAACGGATGTAACTCGTTGAAAAGACTTCTAGTCAGACTTCGGTCACGAAAATACTTGCTTGAGGTGTAATTTGGAACACTTTAGAATGTTTGTTCCTGATATGAAAATTCCAGAAATGGGTGATCTTAGGTCAACTAAAAGTTCTGTCTAGTATACCCGACCCTTACCCCGTAAACACCTCAGGGTCGGGAGACACCTGGTTACACGATGCATAAAAGTGGGTCAGGATTGGATCTGTGGAAACGAACTGACGTCTATTGTAACTGTGGGATCCGTAGTCTTTTAATTTCCGGTGACCCTAACGTATTTATTTATTTATAACATATTGGTACGTATGTACATCCTTAAATTCATCATACAAAGTATTTTTCCGTTCACTTTCTGAACATATTTATATTCGAACATATATTTTAACATATCTTTTATATTTTAATATATATTTTATATTTTAACATATATTTATTTTACTTTCAGAGTTAAGTTATCGACTTTTAATATAATCTGGTCACTAATTTTTATAATATCTATATAGATATAGATATTTTATACACAACTACATAGAGACATCATATATCTATATATTCTAAATCCATACAGATATTTATATATGTATCTATTGATATATTCTTACATATTTAATATTTTATAATATCTATAAATATTTTGAAAATTAGTAACCAGGATGACGAGACATCACGAAAAGTCGATAACTCAACACTGAGAGTTAAAGACTTTATACATAGTAAATATGTGAAACACAAGTTCCTTTATAAAAGTTTAGAAAGAGGAAGAAAGTATTCATCTTGTAAAAAGGTTACACAAGTGTCAGTTCTCCTTAATTTTTATCTACTTTTCAGAAAATACAGTTGATAAAAATATCTGTGACAAAGATGACAAAGGGGTAAAATAAAAAGACCCGAGGTTTTAGTGACGTCTACCACTGACGTCGGTACTTTAATTTTCTGCGAAGGAGGAACCTTCTTTTCAATACTGGTTGGATCTATCGTACAAGTTTTCGTCTCTGTAATGAAACGACTGATTCCAAGCAGATCAGTTCCGATACCAAAAAGGACACCAGTACATACCAACACTCTCAACCTGACACTTCTTCCGACTCGCGGCTTCTTAACTACGAAAACTTGACACCACAACCTCTTCTGAGAACTCTCAGGGAACCTGACGTTCCTCTNACTGATTCCAGGCAGATCAGTTCCGATACCAAAAAGGACACCAGTGCATACCAACACTCTCAACCTGACACTTCTTCCGACTCGCGGCTTCTTAACTACGAAAACTTGACACCACAACCTCTTCTGAGAACTCTCAGGGAACCTGACGTTCCTCTCGGTTGGTCAGGTAAGACTTCCTCTAGTCGGGACTCTAAAGAAACCTTCCTTACTACGATTTCGACTTCGTAGAGTACGCTTCTGAACTGAGTAACCTTTCCTGAGACTACGACCCTCCCTAACCCCCGTCCTCCTCTTCCCCTTCTGACTCCTACTCTACCGACCTACCGTAGTGCCTGAGTTACCCGCACTCAGACTTAGTTGAGGTCCTCTACCACTACCTGTCCCTCCGGACCACACGACGCTAAGTACCCCAGCGTTTCTCAGCCTGTGCTGACTCGCTGACTTGACTTGACTTGAAAATATCTTATGTATAGGATTTACAATTGTAAAAGTGGTACTCAAAGGAAATTACTGTAGTTTTCCCATTATTACTTTTATACTATTTGTATAAATAGTACTTTAATGATTGAAATAAAAAATACGAAGCTCAACTACTCGTGACTATTTAAATACGGGATGGTACTGACAAGTCGTATCTAAGAACACTTAAGGTGACGACAAATATCGTATAAAAGGACAAGGTGATTACACACACACACACACACATATATGTATGCGACGATTTAGCGAAGTCAGCACAGGCTGAGACACGCTGGGGTATCTGTCGTCGGGTGGTCCGAGGAGGCAGGGACCCTAAGAGGTCCGTTCTTGTGACCTCACCCGACGGTAAAGGAAGAGGTTACGTACTTTCACTTTTCACTTTCCCTTCAGCGAGTCAACACAGGCTGAGAATCGCTGGGGTACCTGACGTCGGATGGTCCGAGGAGATAGGTACCCTAAAAGGTCCGTTCTCATGACCTCACCCACGGTAACGGAAGAGGCCATTTATATACTGACTTCGCTGAATCGTCGTCGTCGTCGTATATATATATATTTTGTATAAGTAGAGTCTACATACAAAAATAAACGTCAACATCCCACAGTCACTATTTCTTTACTACCTCAGGCGTAACAGGGACGACATCATTCAGATTAAGACTTTGATTCTTTACCATTATCAAAATAGGAACTGTTTTACATTACACGTTTGTCATTAATTATGAAAAGATAAGACGACTAAATTTAAAGGGTACAATTTTATCTTTCACGTCACATACACACGTAAAATTTTGAGATAGTCCTAACAATAATGAGATTTGGTTTACAGACACATCACAAACCACTTACATTTGTCTATGTCATAGAAACTATTGGAACATAGTAGACTAATCACTAACACGTGTTCCCATCTCTACAGGAATTTGTGGAAAATTTAAAGGGAGTAGAGCCAACGGTCTCTCTTCCATCAAAAGAAAGTCCCCCTGAGAACTCTTACGAAATTTGGGGTTGTTTAAAAGTAGATGATTTAATGTTCAAAATTTCATTTTTTTACCTACCCTCCAAAACAAATAAACAAACAAAACCATAGAAACACTAATAAGTTCATTGTAATCTTCGTCTATTCTTCAGGACCTGAAGTCTACTCTTGTGTGATCTACCACGACAATAGGACTGTCGTCACCGCGGGTCCTTCGTTACGCCCAATCTTACTTCGATCGGATTTTCTTTATTACACGTCCGACGTATAACCCAAAACAGAACGTGGTCCTATGCGATTATATTCTAATATACTAAGTGACAGTGTCGTAAACATAAAATGAGTCTTTACTGAACGACTTCAAAACAGAATCGTGTCGGAACACAATTATTTGTCCACGGACACGTACATACACTTGTATGTACACACAAGTTCTACCCCGTTGACAAGACCAAAATGGATTAGAATAGAGGACCCAGAAAGAAAGAAAAACTAAATAAAAAAATAACTTCCTATCAACGAAATGTCTTAAAACAACAAAAGACAGTTTGGAGTTGTACTTAGTCGGTATCCATATGTATATAGGGGAGGGAAACTTGGAGTGCAGGTAGAGGGGGGCGTAGGGTGGGGAGATCCAACTATGTCTCGGAGACAAACTCAAAGGACTCGGTAGGTCGTTTAAGGACAACCGATAGATAAAATGTATACCATTACATTCAAAGGTACAATGAGAAAGGTATGTAGAGTGGGAGAGGAGGGGAGTACAGGTATTTAGATAAAAGATACAGACAAAGAGGTGACGACGGGATATTTATTCAAGAAGTCATGGTAAGAAGATCTAAGGTATATATACACAATCTTATACTATAAATAGAAAGAGAAAGACCGAGTGAAGTGAGACATATTATCCAAGATCCAAGTAGGTGGAGTAGTCTTGACTGAGTTTACGCAAGGAAAAATACCGAATCATTATAAGGTGACACATAAACATGGTGTTGAAGAAATAGGTAAGTAGGCAGTTACCTGTAGATTCAACGAAGGCACAAGATCAATGACATTTACCACGACGTTACTTGTTGCCCTACATACACAGTAAAAGTTAAACCAAAGGAGTCCCATGTACGGATCCTCACCCTAACGACCCAGTATACCACCAAAATAAGGATCAAAATTTTTATACCTTACGAACTACTTAAACGTAAAGTAGGAACACGTCCCCGGTACGATTAGAAGAAACATAGTAAGGTTAAAATCTTATACACGTCGACTTCACTCGTGGAGGACCCAGAAAGAATTTCTGTGTGTTCCAAGGGTAGTCTAAAGGGACCTGCACCGAATGTAGGAAGGTCGACGAACAGAGAGTACAAAAAAAAAGGGAGGATACCCCACTGAGGGAGTGGACAAAGATTGTTACAGAACGAATAAGATGTTTTCGTTCAAGTTTACCATTCCTTCGACAAGGACTAACGAAAAATAAGAAAGAAATGAAACTTAAAGACATTGAGGAGGAACATGAAAAGAATACGTATAGTATGAGACGGAACACAATAAACATATGAACGACGACGACGACGACGATTCAGCGAAGTCAGCACAGGCTGAGACACGTTAGGGTATCTACCGTCGGATGGTCCGAAGGGACAGGGACCCTAAGAGGTCCGTCCTTGACCTCACCCAACGGTAAAGGAAGAGGTTACGTACTTTCACTTTTCACTTTCACTTCAGTGAGTTAGCACAGGCTGAGAATCGCTGGGGTACCTGACGTCGGATGGTCCAAGGAGGCAGGTACCCTAAGAGGTCTGTTCTCATGACCTCACCCAACGGTAACGGAAGAGGTTAAACATATGAATGATAGGACATTTGAGGACCTCATGTACCTGTTAAAATTACGTTAAAACAGAGGAAGGACAAGGATATAGTTGAAAAGGTAGTTCATGATGTAGAACTTACATTGACCATGAGTGTTTACACGTATGTTCCTTCCTACTTTTCTTAATACTTTACCTAAAAAAAAACTGGTAAATTCTTGTCACTAATTAACGGACCCTTTCTTTACTAGGTGTTATAATTATTATTGAAAGAAACACATATCGGATTCACTATAAATGTATAAAAGAGTAAAATTTTGTTAGATAACCAAAAAAAAAAAAAAAACCGACTGTGTGTCTTAGTGACTGAGTTTGTTGATTTTGTCACCCAAACTTCGGTGAGAGACTCCCTAGATCCTAAGGGTCGAATCTATAAAACGAAGTTGGATTTTTCGTTTTATGTAAACTGAAACTTAGAAAATCACTGATAGACTAGTTCTACCCTTAATTCCATGGTCTTTAATAGACTTTTACTGTTATAACTCGAACAGTATATCATCCTAGGTCTACTTTTAGAAACGACGAGTGGTTTTTACTGAATAATATGTACAACTCTTTAGGGAAGTAGCTAAGAGAAGGCTATATCTGTTATCCCACACTTGAAAAAAGTCGATATTTTACTGTCATTAAATACATGGAGTGTCTCCAAAATTCTACTAAATTACCGTACCGTATGTGTGTCGTCGGACGAATCTCGACCAAATATAAATAAAAGAAGAAAAGCAGTCTCAGTCTGTCAGAGAAAAATCTATTACTGTGGTTTCAGGTCCGGAGGACTGAAGTTCAAGTCCCGGCGAAGATGGAACACCTACGACAAGACCAAACGGAAATGTATACACCTGACTTTTTTTTTACATGTCGAACTCTCAACACTCAATTCAAAATAAACCCCGTTTTACTCCTGACGTCGGGTCCTCCGTCGTAGAGTCTATCGAGACTTTCTGTCGAGGTTTCGCCGTCACCTTGTTCCAGTTATATGTTCCAAAACCACTTCCCCCTCAAGTCATGGTACTCCGTGAGTAAAATGTTTTTCCAAAAACAATCAGTACTCCTAGACTACAGTGGTACTTCCCCAAATCACGAAGAGATCTATACTCCTCTACGTTCCTAACTCTAACATTTTAGACAAGGATTTTTTGGAGGTTGATAGATTTCTGGACAGGGTGGTCTAAGGGACCTCGTGTCTCACGGAGGGAGTGGGACTTGAGGGAGTCTCCCACAACTTCCCGTTGTCGATATCGTCGTCCCCCAAGTTAGAGGTATCTTTCACTTCAACGAGTCACAGACTGAGAAACGCTGGGGTACCTGACATCGGATGGTCCGAGGAGGTAGGTACCCTAAAAGGTCCGTTCTCATGACCTCACCCAACGGTAAAGGAAGAGGTCCCCTAGAAGGGTTGGGTCCCTAGTTTGGACCCAGAGGGCGTAACCTCCGTCTGCGAAATGTCAGACTCGGTGGTCCCTTTAGGTATAGAGGTATCTCCGTCTACCGTCTACGGAAACAACAAGTGAGTAACCGTTGTGGGAAGTCAAGTCAAGTCAAGTCAAGTCAGCGAATCAGTACAGGTCGAGAAACGTTGGGGTACTTAGTGTCGTGCGGTCCGGAGGGACAGGTAGTGGTAGAGGGCCTCAAGTGAGTTTGAGTGCAGGTAGCTCAGACACTACGGTAGGTCGGTAGAGTGGGAGACAGCAGGGGAAGAGGAGGACGGGGGTTAGGGAGGGTCGTAGCCTCAGAAAAGGTTACTCAGTTGAGAAATGTACTCCACCGGTTTCATGACCTCGAAGTCGAAATCGTAGTAAGGAAGGTTTCTTTAGGGTCCCGACTAGAGGAAGTCTTACCTGACCAACCTAGAGGAACGTCAGGTTCCCTGAGAGTTCTCAGAAGAGGTTGTGGTGTCAAGTTTTCGTAGTTAAGAAGCG
>SJYO01030260.1:33357623-33466760 GCA_006410555.1 Capra ibex | reverse complement strand
TGACAAAGGGGTAGATAAAGGGTACTTCACTACCCTGGCCTACGGTACTAGAAGTAAAAGACTTACAATTCGAAATTCGGTTGAAAAGCGAGAGGAGAAACTGAAAGTAGTTCTCCGAAAAATCGAGGAGAAGTGAAAGACGGTATTCCCACCACAGTAGACGTATAGACTCCAATAACTATAAAGAGGGTCGTTAGAGCTAAGGTCGAACACAAAGAAGGTCAGGTCGCAAAGAGTACTACATGAGACGTATATTCAATTTATTCGTTCCACTGTTATATGTCGGAACTGTATGAGGAAAAGGAGAAACCTTGGTCAGACAACAAGGTACAGGTCAAGATTGACAACGAAGGACTGGACGTATGTCTAAAGAGTTCTCCGTTCAGTCCACCAGACCATAAGGGTAGAGAAAATCTTTAAAGGTGTCAAATAACAGTAGTTGTGTCAGTTTCCGAAACCGTATCAGTTATTCCGTCTTTATCTACAAAAAGACCTTTAGAACGAAACAGGTACTAGGTCGCTTACAACCGTTAAACTAGAGACCAAGGAGACGGAAAAGATTTTGGTCGAACTTGTAGTCCCTCAAGTACCAAGTGCATAACGACTTCGGACCGAACCTCTTAAAACTCGTAATGAAATGATCGTACACTCTACGGGAACCATTCACGGTTAAACATCAACTGTGTATGAAATTAAAGAAAAGTCAATATTATTAAAGGAAAACGTAGATATTTCCTATGTCGTACAGTCCCTTTATATCCAATTCGACATCTAAGACGAGTTATAATCTTAAAGGTGTTAAAATCTGTAAACAAGGAAAGGTTATAAAGATTTGAAACTTTATTTCAGTTTCGGACCCACTGATCTCGTAAACTAGAAAGTGAGTATTGAACGAAAGAAAAAACTCTGACACTTAATTTACTGGGGAAACCGATATAACCCAAAGGGACCACCGAGTCTACCATTTTTTTTTTTTTTTTTTTTTTTTCTTTTTTTTTAGGCGGACATTACGCCCTCTGGACCCAAACTAGGGACCCAACCCTTCTAGGGGACTCGTACCGTTGGGTGAGGTCATAAGAAGTGACCTCTTAGGGGTATCCGTCTCCTCGGACCGTCCGATGTCATGTGTCCCAGCGTCTTTCAGTTCCTGTACTGACTTACTGCCATAAACCGACATAAACACAAAGACCGAATTAGTCATTCCCGTAAGTCTCACAATCAACAGTTATTCGGCGGGGAACTGGAGGGATTACACAGGAGGTTAATAGTCTCGGTCTTAACGTCGTGGAGAGAGAAGAGGGGAGGTTGGGCGACAGAAGTTCCCGAAGTGTCTAATTGTTTCTAGATTCGAAGACTCAGCCACGACGCAGACGGACGATTCTGGAACACAGAAGTAAAATCATTGTCGCTAGCACACAAGAGGGGTGCTCTTCAGATTTCAGGTCAAAAGTGACCGACACAAAAGAGGTTGGTTGAGTATCAAAGGAGAGACACTCTCGAGGATTAGAGTACCACTAAAAAGTATAATCGAAAAAAAAAATTACACTTCGAAGACCTCTAATCCTAGGAAGACCCGTCCATCAAGATCCAATGACTGGGTTTCTTGATATCTTTTTATAAATTTCTTTAAATAACTCTTACAGAGATGTGAGATCTTTCTTGGTTTACCTGTAGTTTATTAAGACTATCTTCTTAGGGAGAGGTAAGTGGAGAAGTGGTCCTTAACACGATTGTGAAACAGTAACACTAATTCTCTTACTGGGAAAGGTCCGGACGACGGAGAAGGCAAGACTAAGACCAGACACGGGGTGTTCACTACATCTCTTGAGGATCGTAGGTCGTGAGAATTTTGATGAAAGTCTAAGATGTAAAGACAACTACGCTAACGAATCAAACGGAGTTTATAGTTTACAAATAATGATTGAAAAATAGTTACAAATTTCACGGGACCTCTTACGACCAACGGTTCAACCCTACAATCGTACCCTTACCGACCAAAGGTTCCAGAGACGGAGGTACTCGAGACAAAAGTCGAGAGAGACTTGACGGACGAAGGGACGTCGTTTCTCCTTCCAATAGCAGGTGTAAAAGAGTACTCTTCTCAAGGGAGAACCGAACTTCATGTTAAACATTTATTATTTACGTTGGTATAATTCTAAGAAAAGTAAAATGTGTTAAATTGTAGGGAGGACCATCGTTACCAAGTCCCTTTATGATCAAACATAAAAATGTGAAAAAAAAAAAGGGACTTTAAGAACGAGTAATATCACTCCCAATCGTAATATGGAATTCGATTTGAAACAATAGTGTACTTAATGTTCTTGTTACAAACCGATACCCTGGACTAATTAAGTCGTGTGAGACAACTACGAAGGTCAAAATTTACATGTCCCCGAAACAACAATAAAATCAAACAAAAGAAGACATATAAGCGTTCGTCGAAGGTTGGAGGGTAAGTGCCCTTCAGTAGATCTTCCTTGTCGTGACACATAAGAAGTCAGAGATATATTAAGTCACATATCGTACAAATGTAAGAAGACCCGTTTTTTCGAATTCTAAGATATGTGATACTGAGAGTAGTTTTAAGGAACTCTTTAAAAGTATCAGACAATATATAAGATACAGGTTCTTCTATCGTTTTTAAAATTTTGATTGAATAATCGTTCTCGTCAGTGTTCTGACCAAACAGTGGTCTCTTTGGTCTAGGTTTAAGTAGTGGTTTCAGACAATTTTAGAAAAAAATTAGTTAATCCTTCATCTTTCCGTGTAGTACCTAAAGTTTACGGAATGACTCACGAACTCAGTAACAGCCACTAAAGGGTCTGTTGACCTCCAGATAATTATCACTTGTATAAATTCAGTAATTTACTGACGTATCGAAATTAACTGTCTTTAGAATTAATTTGTAAAGACCCTCACCAAAATAAACCAAACCTTCTTCACTAACAGTTGATCATAACGTAACGGTCTTAGTACACTCGTGGTGACTTCGGTAGAAACTTTACACGAAGGACCAAACCGTCCTGTGGACGTTTTCTACTACTGGTCGTCCGATAAGACTTTGTGGTGACACACAATTCTTTACGCTACCAACGTTCCTCCTATACCTCTTCTTTACGGAAGTTCAAAGAGACTTTATGTTGGAGGTGTTATGACTCACCCCCACTTAAGGATTCTTTCTTGTCATCGTACATGGTCAGTTGGACTTAGATGTCTATTTACACATTTGTCACAATCTCTGAACTTTTTATAAGACTCTCGTCAAATGTCGGGTTCCTTACGTAATGAAATATATATTACCTTCTGTGGTACATAGAAAGGATGTCCTTGACATGTATGGATATCACTGTATTAATTTATCCTAAATAACGACATATAATTCCCATAATTATTAACTAGACCACTCAATTTACTTTCGTATAAAATACTTTGATTAGTTTAAAAACTTCATTTACAGTAAACCTAGACAATGAAAAGTGAATATAGACTTTGAGATTTGTGAAAAAAAAAAAGTGCACATTTCGAAGGTAGAGGATACCTCTATGAATCGACATTTGTGGAATAAATGGAAAGAGATCTTTCGAGCAAGTCTCTTCCGTTACCGTGGGGTGATATCATGAGAACGGACCTTTTAGGGTACCCACACCCTCTATTTAGGGTACTCTATTTTAGGGTACCTTCACCTCTATTTCTGCTAGGGGTTCTTTTTCTTTACGTTTTTCCGTTTTACCAGTAGAGTCCTCCGGAATGTTTATCGTCTCAAGGTTTCTTATCGTTCCTTCCTATTCTTTCGGAAGGAGTCACTAGTTACGTTTGTTTATCTCCTTTTGTTATCTTACTCTTTCTGATCTCTAGAGAAGTTCTTTCAATCTCTATAGTTCCCTTGTAAAGTACGTTTCTACCCGAGTTATTTAGTCTCTTTACCATACCTGGATTGTCTTCGTCTTCTATAGTTCTTCTCCACCGTCCTTATGTGTCTTTTTGATATGTTTTTTTCTAAAATTTTTCTAGAATTACTGGATCTAACGGCCCTCTTTATAGTTATTGGAGTCAATATATCTACTGTGGTGGGAATACCGTCTTTCACTTTTCCTTGATTTTTCGGAGAACTACTTTCACTTTCTCCTCTCACTTTTTCAACCGAATTTCGAGTTGTAAGTCTTTTGATTCTAGTACCGTAGACCAGGGTAGCGAAGTACCCTTTATCTACCCCTTTGTCACCTTTGTCATTGTCTGAAATAAAAACCCCCGATGTTTTAGTGACGTCTACCACTGACGTCGGTACTTTAATTTTCTGTGAATGAGGAACCTTCCTTTCAATACTGGTTGGACGACGACGACGACGATTCAGTGAAGTAAGTACAGACTGAGACACATCGGGGTATCTGCCGTCGGGTGGTCCGAGGGGCCGGGGACCCTAAGAGGTCCGTCCTTGTGACCTCACCTAACGGTAAAGGAAGAGGTTACGTCCTTTCACTTTTCAGTTTCACTTCAGCGAGTCAGCACAGGTTGAGAAGCACTGGGGTACCTGACGTCGGATGGTCCGAGGAGGCAGGTACCCTAAAAGGTCCGTTCTCATGACCTCACCCAACGGTAGTGGAAGAGGTTACTGGTTGGATCTGTCGTGTAATTTTTCGTCTCTATAATGAAACGGTTGTTTCCAGGCAGACCAGTTCAGATACCAAAAAGACCACCAGTACATACCTACACTCTCAACCTGACACTTCTTTCGACTCACGACTTCTTAACTACGAAAACTTAACACCACAACCTCTTCTGAGAATTCTCAGGGAACTTGACGTTCCTCTAGGTTGGTCAGGTAGGATTTCCTCTAGTCAGGACCCACAAGTAACCTTCCTGACTACGACTCCGACTTTGAGGTTATGAAACCGGTAGAGTACATTTCTCAACTGAGTAACCTTTTCTAGGAATACGACCTTACCTAACTCCCGTCCTCCTCTTCCCCTGCTGTCTCCTACTCTACCAATCCACCGTAGTGGCTGAACTACCTGTACTCAAACTCGTTTGAGACCCTCGACCACTTCCTGGCCTTTCGAACCCCACGACGTCACGTACGCCAACGTTTCTCAGTCTGTATTGACTCGCTAACTTGTTACTGTTGTCTTTAGGACAATTAACACTTTTGACTGGAGAATTAAGATAATCTAAATACGAGAAATGTTAAACTGTTATTACTTTTTTGTAGTTTCACTTGTGGTCTAATTTGAAGATTCACCATGTTTTAGGACATGTAACATACTACGATACTTAGACGGTACTACTTTACTCCCTTTATCGTGGAATTAAACGTGTCTTCTGTAAAAGTATCTGTCTTTCCTAAACCCCTTTTATCCACGAACTACAATTCTATAACTGTTTACTGAAACGGTCTGTAACCGAAAACTTCGACCTTGTATAATCAAATCCCGACATGTCGGAACCATATAGGGTCTCATTCAGTTACACCACCGGAGTCTACACCTGAGTCTGGTTTGACACAGATTGAGAGAGTTAAATGAGAGAGAGAGGGGTGACGGGAGAGGGTGTGAGAACGACAGAAAACGAATTCAGACTTGAAATCGTAATAACGTTATTATATCAAACGAACATGGTTATTGAAAGAACAGTTCTCTGTAGACAAGACAATACTTGTCAGAGAATCATTTCGTAGTTAGTACAGAATGAACATTTCGTTTTGTGTAAAAACCACAGGGATCTATCATTTTATGACGACTTTTTTGTTTGACACGTCTTTATAATCGACACCGTGTAATGATATACGTAAGCTCGCTGAAAACAAACAGATGGTAACCACGGTACACTAAAACTGTCACATTCGACGACTGGAGAACAGAGACCTTGGTGTCTCCTGAATAGTTACAGGAGGGATCTTCGAACATTACCCGACTAACGGTACCTCTAGGTGTGTTACTCTTATGCTACGACATAAAATCCGCGAAACCAGGTTTTACGATTTTCGTGTTGACTACTTTACAACGTCAACAAGACTCACTGAAAACTTCAAACTTGGGTATCACAGTTCGATGGACACTTGACACTCAGTCAGTAGACCCAACGAAACGAAGTACCTGTATTCTGTAAACCTACCACCTGAACTCGAAGACTAATTGTAGGACTACCGAAACATACAACGACAGCCCGAGTGACGAACGTAAATATTTTGCTCTAAGAGACGAAACCCCGGTCTAATAATGAAAGATTCGCGGGCAGTTGAAGTACACATTGTCGAATACAACCTACACAACAAGAAACGGATGGAGTTCCGAACTTCACCCCATATTCTCTCTTTAATAATATCAAACCCGTTTATAAAGACATGGTCTTCGGTTGGAACCTACAACAATCCCGATTTTCATTACACAGTTAGTCACAAGTCGATCCTTTTTTTAGTACAATACCTAAAGTTCACCCTCCCTGATCCATGTTTCCTGAATACTCCTGACCACCCCGTTCCCCCTCCTTCCCTTCCTCGGTTCCTTCATTTTTCCTTCCCTACTACGCGTCTCTAGTCCTAAGGCGGTCACGAGGATCGAGTCGGGGTCTTGAACGTGGACATCGGAGGACCTCGAAGGTCTCGGTGTCCGTGGTGAGCCCCCGACACCCCTGTCGGGTAGGGGTGGAGGGGCTGTCGTTTTTAGGGGTCGACGGTCGTCACAGGTGACGGTACCCTTGGTCTCGTCCTCTGAAGAGACAGGGAGGACGAAAGACTAGAGAACTGGTGTGAAAGTTTACTGTCTTGAGTTGTCCCTCGACTTACTGGTCCCTTCCCTCACACCCCTCGTATCAGACGTCTTGGGGTCTTGGGCTGCGTCTGTGACCCCCCGCCCCCCCCCTTGATCTCTGTTCCCCACTCACTTGTCGTGGTCCCGGGTTGTCTCAGTCACCACAAGACGAACCAATTACAAAATATGAGTATTTTAGTCTGCTAGTAATTGTAGTTTCTGTTCTGGGTTTCTGACCAATATTTCCCGCCATGTCTGTCCCCTCTTAACGTCCTCGTGTCTCTCAGTAGTCACCCTAAACATTTCCACCCTTCATGCGAAAGGACAGACCGGACAGTCCGACGGAAAGTTCATTTGATTCCGTCGTCTCGACAATTTTTACTAATGAAAATCAAAGAGTTCGTTATATATTTACGTAAGAGGCAGATTCTGTAATCTAAAAAAAGAACTTCATATCAACTGTATGTTATAGTACAATCAAGGTCCACATATCGTGTCACTGAACTGCTCGCTTATGTAATACTTTACAAGCTCTCCGTTCGAGTCAGTGGCAGACAGTGGGCATGTTCCAATAAGGTCACAATAACCAAGATAAGGCATACGACTCTGGATAAATAAAATATTGACGGGTATAAATAGAATGTCAACTTTCAGGCATAGAGACAACGACAAGTCAGCGAGTCAACACAGGTCAAGATTGACAACGAAGAACTGGAGGTATGTCCAAAGAATGCTCCATCCATTCCACCAGACCATAAGGACAGAGAAATTCTTAAAAGGTGTCACACATCACTAGGTGTGTCCCCGAAATCACATCAGTCACTTCCTTCGTCTTAACAGAGAGAATTAGGGGAAGTAGATAAAACACGTTGGGGAAGTTGGACGAGCGGAGACACTGGTCGTGAAACAAGAGAAATAGACTCAGACAAAACAAAACAAACAAACCGAAAGTAAAAAGTGTTTATTTACTCTGGTAGGTACAACAGTATTTACCGTTCTAGAGTAAAGAAAATACTGATTATAAGATAACATATATAACACACATATACGTGTGTGTATAATATATTTATGTTTGTTTGTGTAGAAGTAATAGGTGAATTGGTAGGTAACTACCTGTAAATCCAACGAAGGAATCGAACCGATAACATTTGTTAAGACATTACTTGTATCTCTACATGTATGTAAAAACTTAATCACAAAAATGAAAGAGGTCATCTATGGGTCTTCGCTTTAACGACCTAGGATAACATTAAGATAAAAATTGGAGAACCTCTTTGAGGTATGACAAGAGGTGACAAATGTCAAGGTAAGTCAAATCAGCGAGTCAACATAGACTGAGAAACGCTGGAATACCTGACGTCGTGTGGTCCGAAGGGACAGACAGTGGTCGAGGGTCTCGAACGAGTTTGAGCACAGGTAACTCAACCACTACGGTAGGTTGGTAGAGTAGGAGACGGTAGGGGAAGAGGACGGAAGTCAGAAAGGGTCGTAGTCTCAGAAAAGGTTACTCAGGTAAGAAGCGTAGTTCACCGGCTTCATAACCTCGAAGTCGAAGACGTAGTCAGGAAGGTTACTTATAAGTCCTGATTTAAGGAAGTCTTACCTGACCAACCTAGAGGAACGTCAGGTTGCCTGAGAGTTCTCAGAAGAGGTAGTGGTGTCAAGTTTTCGTAGTTAAGAAACCGTGAGTCGAAAGAAGTGTCAGGTCGAGAGTGTAGGTATGTACTGGTGACCTTTTTGGTATCGAAACTGATCTACCTGGAAACAGCCGGTTCATTACAGAGACGAAAACTTATACGACAGATCCAACCAGTATCGAAAAGAAGGTTCCTCGTTCGTAGAAAATTAAAGTACCGATGTCAGTGGTAGACGTCACTAAGACCTCGGGTTCTTTTACTTCAGACTGTGACAAAGGTGTCCAATGTAAGAGATGGTCAAATGTAAGGGTGGTTGTCACGTACTCCTAAGGAAAAGAGGTGTAGGAGTGGTTGTGAACAATAAATAACAGAAAAACAACTATCGATAAGACCGTCCAAACTCCAGTGGAGAGAGACACCAAGACTAAATGTGAAGGGACTACTGATCATTGGAAAGGTGTACTTCTGTAATTGTGAATATCCACGTCCGAATAGGAGGAAACAAATGGTTCGGTTGGGATCATTGAAACGTTCTTTATTCAGTCAAACTACACATAGGTCTCGGACTTTATAGGAAGTCATCTTTTTACTGGTTCATTTTACATCGTAGTAATAAACTACCTGATAAATACAACGAAAAATTCTCCTGTTTCATCTACACACTTCAAAAGTACTTATCGTTCACTTTTTAACTTAAACATCTTATGTAGTATACCAGGTGAATGCCCAAAGAATTTCCGTGTTTTTTTACTGTAGAATAAGGTAAATAATTGTAAATCCACTAAAGGTAGAGCACTGATAACATTTATTACGACGACACTTGAAGCCTATACGTAGAAAAACTTAGTCATATCTCTTGTTTGATCACCAACCAATAACCAACCCTCTCCCTTCCCTCCTCCCCGTTATATACCCATCCCCTAATTCTTTATGTTTAATAATCCAAATTTTATTCGATGTTCTCTCTGAAGGGACCTCTAGGTCACCAATTCCGAGGATGAGGTTTACGTCCCCGGACCCAAGTTAGGTACCAGTTCTTGATTCTAGGATGTACGACGGACCGGGTTTGGGTGGTGGTGTTGTTTTATTTAGGGAACTTTCGTGTGTGTTTTATACATTGACGGGTACTTTTATTTACGTCTATTAAATGACCATATATACACAATTTTTTAGATATTCCTATAATATGTTGTACCTCTTATGACATTTATAAAATATTATTAATATTTATCCCATATTGAAGAATTTTAGTAATTAGTGATATAACATGTGGACATTAAACATATTATTATGTAGTCGATATGAAATTAAACTTTTTGACAGTTTGTTTTTTTGTTCCACTGAGGGTAAGTCAACAAGGTATGTGTGTCCAACATACCCCACTTGGGGGAAGAGATAAGTAGTAGGTGTAAGCAAAAGGAAGACCATTCACACTTCCGTCGCTCCCCCACCTACGATCCCAACCACTCACCTATAACACCATCTTACCCTCTCTTAATTTATGAGACGGTTTATACGGTTTACGAAGTATTTAGAACCCACCATACTCGAGTACGAGTCAGAGACAAAAAGAGGGACTCTGAAGGACAGAGTACTAGGGTCTTCAGACGGGTTGCCGGAGTCAGTAAATAAAAGTGTAGGTGGGAAAAGTCGAGGATAAAATTTAATATCGGACTTTTATCAACAAACAGAGTCTTCACCGTACCCCGTCTCGATCTTCAATGGTTCATCATCGACTTTACACGATACCCAGGGGACTTAAAGAACATTAGAGTAGTAATAGAAGAGTTGTTTACCGGGCTAAAATCCTTTCAGTAGTGAAGTTGACCTTGTCAGTTTACGATAAGGTTCAGACGTGAGACTCAGAGGTGACCAGGCGTCCCGGCACACACTCTTCCCACGACCGAAGAAGATGACATCTAGACAAATGTGGTTTGGTTGAACTACAAAAATAGACAAATGCCTCGCCACGTTTCACAACTGTATCGTCACTGGACCAAGAAGCCCAGAACCTCTTGACAAACGTGATCTTACAAAAGATTAGAAGGCACTTCGAGACAGCAAACGTAAATCACTCCGGGGCCAAGGTCGACTACCCTTGACAAACCTCTTACCGAGGTGAAGTTATGGTTAGAACAAAAGAGAACAGAAGCTCTCTCACCAAAGCCTACTCGAGGGGTACATAGTCTGACGAACAGAAAAGACAATCTAAACTAAATTTACTTTGTGAAACCTAAAGACTTTTACACATAAAACTCGGTAATTCTCAAACCTTGAAACGGACGTGACACGTCGTCGTCTTTTATCTACTTATCTTGGAGACTAGAGAGCACTAAACGAGTCTTGGTGTCAAAGGTGACTTCACATACGTGGAGACGAAACCAAACACATTTAATGAGGAGCTATATAGGGACCTTTCGTATTGGTTCAAAGTAACGTAAAATTACTCCGTAGTAGAGTGTCCGAGTCCCTTGACAAGTGAAGCTGAGAGCCAACGCTTAGAACCATTCTTTTTTCACGTTTACCGGATTGGGTGGAACGACCCGTCTACCCATATTACGTATTACGGACACTGTCACAAAATATTCGTTGTACTTTGACTTATACATAGTCCAAATATAGTTGTATCCAAAATAAACTAAGGTCGGGACTTGAGATGGTGAACTGAATTTAAGTAATAGTCGTTCATCTTACATCCTTTTCGTGACTTTACCTTTAGTGTCCGAGGTACAACAGTTGAGTAGATTCATGGACTGATTATAAACTATTCACAGAATAGAAGAGACCCGGAACTTTAGGAGTGATTTTACTTCACCGACACAAGTTACTAGGGACTTAAGGAAAGTCGAGATGTGAGAAACATCGATGACCTGTCTAAGGACCACTTTACCTTTTCGAACTTCAGTATGATAATAGATAAATACTTTATCCCAGGAAGTCTAGAAATAAGTAAAATAACAGGAAAAAAAAGAAAAAAAAAGTAACATAACAGAACTACTAGAAAATATACGGAAATTTTACTGAAATTTCGTATAGGGGAACGGTCGAATAATAATATCGTTTTATTAGTATACTATAACCAAGATACTATGTAATCCTTTTTAGTTTAAGTAAATTTCACGTCCTGACAAAGGTGAAACCAATTTGTTGAAATCCATTTCTCTAAGATCCTTACTCATATGTAGAGAGGTCGGTAAGAGGGTCCGGGTAGGGGGTGTACCCGGTCACCTCGTCCCTCCTAACTACTACCCTTCCTCCACTTCATAACTACCAAAAGTTTGGTGGGAAGACTGGTTACAGGACTTCGAACAAAGTGTCTTGTGATCAAAACACTCTAAAATATCTAATCCGTACTTTGTCCAAGGTGCTAATTTACTCAAACACTTTGTAATGTGAGTTATTTACATTTGTTCTAAAGGAATAACATATTGAAAGAGTCTTGAAACTTCTACGAGTACCTGTAAGACGCACAGGTCACCTCTATATCCTGTAAATACAACGTGTTCGCACTAACTGACACTCTGGGAAAATAAACTCTTTCAGAGTATCTTGATCTAAGGAACCTTAGATCAACTTCTTTAAACCAAGAACAAAGATTCCCTGGATTTAATTGACTCCGTTCACTTATAGGTGACTCTGAGATTTCTTTCCTTATGAAATCCCGATACCATTAAGTGATTACACACACTGACTCTCCTATCTTAACGTAGTTTAACTACTTATGATTCCTAATATCAAAATATAAATGGATTTTGGGTGGAGTGGTCAATTTAATCAAACGGAACGTACCTCGAGTCATGTGGTGGTTCACACACATCTGTAAAGTATTCACGAGACCTACGGTTTCAAATTTTTGACAATCTGACAAATAATCCAATCATTATTTTACAAATACCAACGGAATAAAAAATGGAGAAAAGAAGGAAGTCGTTTGTAAGTAACTCACGAAACAGGACTCACAAAAAGATTCGAGAAGGAGCACGATACGGTAACTGAAGGGTACCGTGCTTATTTCACTAGAAAACATCCTCTTCCTTCTCATATAAAATTTTAACCCTAGCTCCACTGTCTACATTGAAAATTTCGTTCAGGTTTCGTCTTTCCGTTACTCCTCCTCTCTCTCGTTAATTAAAAATTTCTTACGTTTTCTTACAAAAGATCTCTCTGCGGACGAAATCAGAACTTTCGTCTTGTCTTCAAACGAGTTACCTTGTATGGTCAGTCAAGATCATGGTTCTAAATTTTACAGTTTCCGTTCCTCTACCTTTGTTAAGCTACTCTAACCCTTTCACATTCCGTCAACCACAATAACCTTGTACTTCCTCTTATCGGTTTATCTTCGATATTTCGAAGTCTTGAACCGTTTCCAGACTCATGTTTCTAAAGACACGAAGCTTTTAAAGAGTCTTAGTCTCAGTCCTCTTCTCCCCGAAAATCTCTCCCCTCTAATACTACTTCGTTTCGACTGGAGACTTCGTCACATCTCTCCGAAGAACAACAAGTCAACGAGTCAACACAGTCTAAGAAACGTTGGGGTACCTGACGTCGTATGGTCCGAAGGGATGCGAAGTGGTAACGAGTTTGAGTACAGATAACTCAGTCACTACGACTTCTCCGATATCCACCCCTTCAGTTAAACATCCACAATGTTAATAGGTACTCTTAACTGAGTAACCTTTTCTGGGACTACGACCCTTTCTAACTTCCGTCCTCCTCTTCCCCTGCTGTCTTCTACTCTACCAACCTACCGTAGTGGTTGAGTCACCTGTACTCAAACTCGTTCGAGACCCTCAACCACTACCTGTCCCTTCGGACCGTACGTCGTCAGTCAGGTACCCCAGTGTTTCTCATCCTGTGCTGACTCGTTGACTTGACTTGACTTGGCTTGTCAATTAACTCTCCACTACCTATGTATTTAGGTCCGTGCTCGTCACTGGGTGAACTTACCCTGTAGAAACTCCATAATTGCTACATCTAAAATATGACCCCGAAGGGAGTATCGAGTCAACCATTTCTTAGGCGGATGTTACACCCTCTGGACCTAAGTTAGGGACCCAACCCTTCTACGGGACCTCTTCTCTTTCCGATGGGTGAGGTCATAAGACCGGACCTCTTAAGGTACCTGACTCAGTACCCCAGCGTTTCTCAGTCTGTGCTGACTCACTGAAAGCAAAAGTGAAAGTCACTAATCCCACCTGAAAGGACCATCGAGTCACCATTTCTTAGGTGGACGTTACATCCTCTACGCTTACGTTAAGGACCCAACCCTTCCAGGAGACTTCTTCCCTTACCGTTGGACGAGGTCATAAGAACGGACCTCTTAAGTTACTTGGTCTCCTCAGACCACCCGATATCGGGCACCCCCAGTGTTTCTCAATCAACCTGTACTGACTCGTTGATTTGTTGTTTTGACTAACACACCCTACTATCCCTTACCTTCTCGAAGTTCCACATACCAAAGAAAGAACCCTCTAACCAATCTATTGCTACAGACATTACTCTATCTTTTATGTCTCCTCGTCTGTATTAAAAGTTCACATTTTTATATCCAAGTAAAAAAGTATATATTTTACACTTCACGAAACTCCTATATGTCCTACTCTGGGAGTCTCTACTAACCGATATAAACGGAACTGAGGGTATCTTAGTAAAACAATTTTAAATTTATAAATGTACGGTAGTCGGAAATCCACCACCTATATTTTACGAACTTTAATTTTTATGTTAGAATCTTCTCTTCTGATTTTTGAAACTTCCTTATTCTTTATAGTAGCACACCTCCAAACTAGGTACTCAGTCCTTCTAGGGAATCTCTTCCTTTACTGTTCGGTGAGGTCTTAAGAACGCACCCTTTAGGGTTCCTGTCTCCTCGGGTCGCCCTATGCCAGGTACCCCAGTGTTTCTCAGTCTGTCCTGACTCACTGACTCGTGTCGTGTGTGTCTTAGTATCTTGCCGTTTACTCTTTCAGAAATAAGGTTCTAGACCCGTACCTTCCACTCTTCTATCTCTTATTCTCTTAAAATTTCTTTCTAGACAGTTTTTTCTTTTTTTTTTTTTTTGGACTGTTCTGTTTTACGGAGTCTCTTAAAAAGACACTATTCTGTCTGAACAAATCCTAAACCGTTGAAACTCAGTAATCATTGGAAACGACCTTACTAAAGTCACTTCGGTCTAACGGAATTCACCAATATATGCTCTTGTTACCCAAATCAGTAAAAAAAGAAAAAGGGTTTTTTTCGAACCGATTCTTTTTTCCTTCTATTTTTATTCTTATCGATGTTTCTCAACTTCACAGTTCCCTTTTTACACAAATTTTACATTAAACAAACACACAAAGAAACACACACAGTCTCTCTCACTGTCTCTCTTTCTCTTTCCCTCCCTCCCTCCTTCCTTCCTATCCGACGTCCTAGACATTCGGACCCTTGGAACCCCCGGTCCCTGTGCACGTCCGCACAACCTCCCTACCTCACACGAGACCTCCTACGAATCGACGTAGGCACCGAGACCCCACGACCATCGGTCATCGTGGGGTCGACCCACGGTCCTGTCATCTGGGGGTAACACTGTTAGTTTCTACAGAGGTCTGGAACGGTTTATGGGACCCCTCTCTCCGTTCAATAAGGACCTACTCCTGGTGACCACACCTTCTCGTCCGTCACCTTTTCTGCTGAGTGTATTCTCTCTCTTCTCTTTTCTATTACATCTTACCTGACTCCAGCTTCCTCAGAGACCCTACGTCTTGAAGTCATTTGCACGGAGGAAACATGTCTTCTCTACATAAAAGGAGACTATGGTTTTACTCCCTCTTTTTCTCCTATCCCTACGATCCTTTAAACGTGAAGCCCCACCCTGTCACCAGTCTTTTTGTCTTTTAGTTTTACTAAAGACAAAGGAGACACTCAATTCCTTTACTCCAGTAGACTATTTTTACTTGTTCGTTGTGTTCGATTCATCTTCCGCACTCCTTCACCCTAGTAAGTCCTCCTATTTCGACTTCACCTGTACTCTCCTTTTCCAGGGTTTAAAATCTATAAATCTATCCCTTACATTAACTACGGTGTCCGTACTCAAACTTGCTCAAGATCAAGTTATCTTCTGACTAAAGGGGAAGTTGTGATCAGGGAGGTAATTTCTACACTCCTCCCTTCGAACGTCCCAACTATGACATAACCTATAAACACCCAGTCCATCCTCTCTACCCCTCTTCCTTTACCGTTGGGTGAGGTCATAAGAACGGACCTCTTAGGACACCTGTCTCCCGACGGCAGATACCCCAGCGTATCTCAGCCTGTACTGACTTCGCTGAATCGTCGTCGTCGTCGTCGTCATCGTCCCCTCTGCCCTATTCTTTTATCTAACCTAGTGTCTATCTGTTTTTGTATTGAAGTCTCCAATCACATAGAATTCGTATTAGATCAAGTTACCAAAGATGAGATCTCAGTTAGTTACTTTTTAAAAATTTTTAATTTTTTAGTTTACCGTAAGGAAGTTGAGAATTGAGATCTTCTCTATAAGCTTATAAACGTACTCTAACACATATCAAGTATCCAATTTTCGGGAAAATTATAGGAAAAAACACATGGCGTAAAAGTATAAATTGATGAATCCTTATTATACGAACGGAAAACGAATAACTAAACAGTCTGTAGAAATATATAATTTCTTTAGTTGGGGTACACAATTCATGATATTTATAAATAGTTCAAAAGACAAACAGAGGACTGAAATAGAAATTAAAATAAGTCCGTAAAATTTTAATCTTATATAGTTTATGTAGTTATGTAGGAAGGTATCGTCAAAACACTGTATGAATCTTTCCCAAAGGGGTATATCTGTACTATTTTGGTAAGAGATACGAATCTAAAAACACCAAAACCGAAAAAATATAAATGTAAACACCTGGTGAATGTTAAATAAAACCGAATTATTGATTCGATCCCTACGTTAATTCAATAAAAATTCTCCCACAGTTAGTGGATTTGTATTAAATAATTTACGTCAGAACAATCATGACAATACACTCCGGTGAAAAAGGTATTTTTATTTACGTAAGTCGATAAACCCACACAAGTACAAAGAGATAAATTTATATAAATTCTATAGGTACTCATTATACGTACTAGTATCTTAATGAATAATCCGAACTGAGGAGTAAAATACTACTCTGGGTCTCTTAAATTTACCAAATAGTCTTCAGTAAGTCCATCAATCACTCTTTAGACGACCTTGGGCTCAGAACAAAAAGACAACTCAAACCCAATGAGATTGTGGGAAGATTGAACAATACTTGGTTAAGATAATAATCGGTAACTGATCCAGACACTGCTTAGTCAGTAGTACTCACCAATCAGTAACCAATAAGTCCACTAGTCTACTTCATCAAGTTGTCTATCGACTACCTTTTTCTTTTACAAACCTCTTTTACTGATGAGTCATTAGTGCTTTCACAGAATAAGAAATATAATACAATGTTATCTGTCGTTTCTTAACACTTAGGAAACCCAATACCATCTTTATAACCCGACTCTCACACGCCGGGACCTTGACCTTAAATCTCTCTACGAGTTTTTTCCTATCTGTCTATAAGTCGTAATTTCAATACTGGTTGGATCTGTCGTATAATTTTTCGTCTCTGTAATAAAACGGTTGTTTCCAGGTAGATCAGTTTCAATACCAAAAAGGTCATCAGTACATACCTACAGTCTCAACCTGATATTTCTTTCGATTCGTGTCTTCCTGACTACGTAAACTTGACACCACGACCTCTTTTGAGAACTCTCAGGGAACCTGACGTTACTCTGGTTTGGTCAGGTAGGATTTCCTTTAGTCAGGATTTATAAGTAACCTTCCTGACTGCAACTTCGACTTTGATGTTATGAAACCGGTGGACTACACTTCCCTACTGAGTAAACTTTTCTAGGACTGAGACCTTCACTAACTCCCGTCCTCCTCTTCCCCTGCTGTCTCCTACTCTACCAACCTACCGTAACGGTTGAGTTACCTGTACTCAAACTCATTTGAGGCCCTCAACCTCTACCTGTCCCTTCAGACCCCACGACGTCAGGTTCCCCAATGTTTCTCATCCTGTACTGACTCGCTGACTTGACTTGACTTAACTTGACTACTTGGACACTTAAATATTAAAAGTCACTAAACACATTTTCACAAAGAGATGTCTTTAATACCTAACCAAAGTCAAAAACCTTTTGAAAGAGGAAACGGGTAAACGAACATATTTTTTCCTTTTTTCTTGTAAGACAACTAAGTAAGACGTAAATATCAAGAATGAAGTTTCAATATCGTAGTGAAACTTAAAGAAGAAACTCTTATATAATTATAATAATTCACCTTTCTATAACCTACTGGCAAGAAACCTTATAAATCCCACAAATCCTTTTATTTACTCGGTGTGTTAAAAATCTTGACAGGGGTTTTCTACCTTTTCAATGAACTAGTAAGTTTACAAACGTATACTAATTGTTTCAAAGTATCTTATATACTTTATATACTGATATATAAACTCATATACTTTACGGTCAATGTTCAGTTGACACAACTACTTCGCCCTCTACTTCCTCACCTAATTAGAGTCAATATGGGATTTGTTTCCATAACATATCCAAAGAAGGGTCGGTTATACATGTCTATGTGGACGTATCTGAAATGGGAATATCCTATCCTTGAGAATGATGATTATAAATTCAATTCACACAAAGTTAGTAAGTCCTTTGTAAAAAAAATAGTTTGAGTCCAGAAGAAACGAAAGGAATAAATTTATTCCATTACTCCCATAAATTCATGTTGCGTCTCTGTTTTTTGTTCTAAAAACTTGTAACTAAGGTGGTTTTCCAGGTACAACTTGTAACACTTCTAACGGACCAAACTTTAAAATAGGTCGAATTATTAAACTACGGGAGACTAAACATTTAACGGAATCACGAAGGTTTTATTGACCTAGTTATTTGACGTCCTCTCCTCACTGACTATTAGTTTGTGCTTAGGGAACAAAATTCAGAGACATCCTCGGAAACCTGACGTTCCTCTAGGTTGGTTAGGTAAGACTTCCTCTACTCGGGACCCTAAAGAAACCTTCCTTGCTACGATTTCGACTTTGAGGTCATGAAACCGGTGGAGTACGCTTCTCAACTGAGTAACCTTTTCTGAGACTACGACCCTCCCTGACCCCCGTCCTCCTCTTTCCCTGCTGTCTCCTACTCTACCGACCTACCGTAGTGATTGAACTACCTGCACTCAGACTCACTTGAGGTCCTCAACCACTACCTGTCCCTCCGGACCACACGACGTTAAGTACCCCAGCGTTTCTCAACCTGTACTGACTCGCTGACTTGACTGACTCCTCGGAAATCACTGTGCTCTTAACAAGTCAGTACAGGTTGAGAAACACTGACATATCAGGTACCTTAAGAGGTCCGGTCTTATGACCTCACCCATCAGAAATCCCAAAGTTAATTTAGGACTCCGTTGTTTTTAATCGAAAGAGTACCTGATACTCAATGGTATTTTCGTGATGTAAAATTGTAATCTACGTGGGGAAATCCCGGTTTCTTCTGTGAAACCCTTTGGATCTCAAGGTTTTAATCTTGAAACTCGTTTTTTTTTTTTTTAAAGTTCGGCTCTCATTGACTCAGTACTCACTTAGTCCTACGTTAAAAACCAATTTTACTATATTATACTACTTTGTGAATTTTCTACCGGAGAAAAGGAAAGAACCTCCAATGAACAAATTTAATCGAGACGACGACGACGACGATTCAGAGAAGTCAGCACAGACTGAGACACGTTGGGGTATCTGCCGTCGGGTGGTCCGAGGGGGCAGGGACCCTAAGAGGTCCGTTCTTGTGACCTCACCTAACGGCAAAGGAAGAGGTTACGTACTTTCATTTTTCACTTTCACTTCAGCGAGTCAGTACAGGCTGAGAATCGCTGGGGTACCTGACGTCGGGTGGTCCGAGGAGGCAGGTACCCTAAGAGGTCCGTTCTTATGACCTCACTCCACGGTGGTGAACCTTAAGTAAATCACTAGGACCACGACACACCTACGACCGTCGATACCTCAAGGTCTCACTACAATCTGTGTATACTTTTCAATACTTGTGTTAATTCAGAGACTTACTCCTTCCGTCATGAATACCTGTTCCAGAGTCGAATAGTATATCTTCACTACGCCAGTTTCAGACCCTGGGTGGTCTTACAAAAGAAAGGATGTCGATCTCAAATACGATGACACCCATCTTGGTGACCGATCCAGAAACCTATTTTCATATGAAAGGTTAAAAGGAAGGTGCACTATTAGAGATGGGTCTAGTTTCTCGGCCTGGAGAGGATGGAGACAGAAAGACATTTTATATACAGGAGACTCCCTTTGGTTCTGGGTGATGCATTCAGTCGTACTTCATTTATTTGATAACAAAAGTCCAATCAACGTAAATTTGAAGAAAACTTTAATGACTCACTTTTATATACAATGGAGAGTTTTTAGAAGTTATAAGTATACTGTGTACATAGAAATACATAATTAAAATTCTAGTTACTAACAACTGGAATCCTAAATACTAACTAATTCCTTCAAAACGTATTAAAGAACTTCTAAATACTCACACACTGACTAAAACCATATAGTCTGTATCTGTAATTTATATTAAGGAGAATATAAATTTAGTTACGTAATATCATGGGTATATGTGTAATTTTTCGGAGAGTATATATTCCATTTATAAAGGAGTTTCCTTATTGTATACCTCCGTTCGTCTCTTATAATAATTGTAGGAAAGAAATCGACTTTTGGAACTTAGGGTGTAGTTCTGTTTGGATCCGGATCTAGGGTTACAAGGATTACCTCAAATAAGGAGTTAAACGTATTCCCAATAATCTGATTTTTAAGATTCCTTCCTTGCCGCACACTAGAGGTAATTTTTCCCGAAAGAAGAGTCCGACTCCACACCCGGTCCTTTACCAAAATAGGAAAGCTAGACACCAAACACCGAACACAACCTGGTCTCTACAGAGACTGTAGGACACTTTTACATACTGGGGACGAGTCTTCTACGAGATTTTAGTCACCCCCAAAAGAAGAGATGAGAAAACGACTTTCCTACAGTTCAGTCGTGTAATTCCACACCGCGATACCGTTTATAACAATCTTTTTACGTCGACACAGCTTTAGAACTCTCACGAAGGAAATGTATTAAAGTCCCTTTCTGTGTGCTACTGTGTACATTTCGACACGACCTTTAAGTCTGAGTACGACTCTAGAATTTCTTCTATCACTCTACACCACTTAGTACCTCCCGTCACTTCCCGGTCCCAATATCTCGTTACAGTTCACCCCATAAGGTCACTTATCTCTCCTCTCTTCTCTTGCCTGTCCCGTAAAATCCACCTTTTTTGTCCTAATAGGTTAGGGGTCCCTATACCTCTGGTGTCCTCCTAGTGTCTTCTCACTCTGACTTTTGGTTGTCCCACCTTCCTCGACCAACCAACGTTTCTATATGACGATCCGTCATATTCTCGAGTTTTTACAGTCGATCTTTAAACCTGACAAACGATATCCCTTCACATGAGACACTAGTCTTTTTACCAAACCTACCGTATCTTTCACCTTCGTCCTGAGAGTTGTAAGTTGTCTTTGACTCTTCTCTCTCGTTGATAGAGAAAGAAAAACCAATGGTTTTGTTCCCCTATTACTGTCCTACACTTGTTATTCTCGTTTTAACCTTTATACGTTAGATCGTAGGTCCTAATGGAAAGATTAGTTTAATAAGTACACCACACTAGAACCGAAACTCAGTAAGGTAGTCAAGACAAGTCAGCGAGTCAGTAAAGGTTGAGAAACGTTAGGGTACTTGACGTCGTGCGGTCCGGAGGGACAGGTAGTGGTTGAGGACCTCAAGTGAGGTTGAGTACAGGTAACACAGCCACTACGGTAGGTCAGTAGAGTAGGAGACAGCAGGGGAAGATTCCGGGAGTTAGAAAGGGTCGTAGTCCTAGAAAAGGTTACTCAGGCAAGAAGCGTGATCCACCGGTTTCCTAACCTCAAAGCCGAAGTCGTAATCAGGAAGGTTACTTATAAGTCCTGACTAAAGGAAATCCTAACTGTCCAACCTAGAGGAACGTCAGGTTCCCTGAGAGTTCTCAGAAGAAGTTGTGGTGTCAAGTTTTCGTAGTTAAAAAGCAACGAGTGATAAGAAATATCAGGTTGAGAGTGTAGGTATGTACTGATGACCTTTTTGGTATCGAAACTGATCTACCTGGAAATAGTCGTTTCATTCCAGGGACGAAAGTTCGTAGAAAATTAAAGTACCGACGTCAGTAGTAGACGTCACTCAAACCTCGGGTTCTTTTATTTCAGGCAGTGGCAAAGGTAACAAAGGATTAGATAAACGGTACTTCACTACCCTGGCCGACGGTACTAAAATCAAAAGACTTACAACTCAAAATTCGGTCGAAAAAGTAAGAAGAGAAAGTGAAAGGAGTTCTCCGAGGAATCAAGGACAACCGAAAGACGGTATTCCCATCACAGTAAACGTATAGACTCCATTAACTATAAAGAGGGTCGTTAGAAATGAGGTCGAACACGAAGTAGGTCGGACCATAAAGTGTACTACATGAGACGTATATTCAACTTATTTGTCCAACTGTTATATGTCGGAACTACATGAGGAAAGGGTTAAACCTTGGTCAGGTAACAAGGCACAGGTCAAGATTGACAACGAAGAACTGGACGTATGTCTAAAGAGTCCTTCGTCTATTCCAGACCATAAGGGTAGAGAACTTCTTAAAAGGTGTCAAACAACACTAGGTGTGTCAGTTTCTGAAGCCACATAAGTTATTTCGGTTTCATCTATAAAAAGACCTTGAGAGAACCAAAAAGATACTAGGTTACCTACCACTGTTAAACTAGAGACCAAGGAGACGGAAAAGATTTAGGTCGAACTTGTAGACCTTCAAAGCCAAGTACATAATAACTTTGGACCGAACCTCTCAAAACTCGTAATGAAACGATCACACACTCTACTCACGTTAGTACACCATCAACATTGTAAGAAACCGTAACGGGAAGAAACCTTAACCTTACTTTTGACTGGAAAAGGTCAAAACACCGGTGACGACTCAAAAGGTTTAAACAACCGTATAACTCACGTCGTAAAAGTGTCGTAGTAGAAATCCTAAGTTTTATCGAGTTGCCCTTAAGATAGTGGAGGTGATTGAAACTAGCATCACTACGAAGGATTCCGGGTGAACTGAAGAGTAGGTCCTACAGACCGAGATCCACTCACTAGTGTAGTAGTACCAATAGACTCAATAATTGTAGAAAAAAAACCATATCAAGACACATAAGAACGGCGGAGAAGAAATATAAAAGAGGAAAACAGTCCAGGTTTGGCAAAGACGGGAAATAACACGGGTAGAAACGTACTTTATAAGGGAACCATAGTGATTAAAAGAACCTTTCTGGAGATCAGAAAGGGTAAGATAACAAAAGGAGATAAACGTAACTAGTGACTCCTTCCGAAAGAATAGAAAGGCACGACAAGAAACCTTGAGACTTCAGTCTACCCACATAGTAAGGAAAAGAGGAAACAGAAGTCGAAGAGAAGAAGAGAGTCGATAACATTCTGGGGGAGTCTGTTTGGTGAAACGGAAAAACGTAAAGAAAAAGAACCCCTACCAGAACTAGTGGTGGAGGACATGTTCCAGTTTTTGGAAACAGGTATCAAGAAGTCAGTGAGACAAATAGTTTAGATTAGGAAACTTAGACAAAACAGTCGTCGTCTGTTTTGCACCGGGTGACTTTCACCCCTACCGTTTGGTGGAGTCGTAAGAACGGAACTCTTGGGATACGTGTCTTACTTTTCGTTTTTCTATCCTGTGACTTACTCCTTGAGGGGTCCAGTCATCCACGGGTCGTACGATGACCTCTTCTCACCTCTTTATTGACGTCTTTCTTACTTGTCTGCCTCGATTTCGTTTTCGTGACAACTCAACACCTACACTGACCACTACGTTCACTTCAGACTACTATCTTTCTTGTTATAACGCATCTTTGGACCTCACAATCCAGGTAATTAGTTCCATTTAACCTTCACCAGTTTGTCCTCTACCATTCTCACTTGTGACTGTGAAATCCTTAGTCACTTTACTTTACATGACCTTAGTCACTTAAATTAAGTCTACTGGTAATATAGATGATGACACCCGGTTTGAGGAATCTTCTTTACCTCATCGGGAGTATCAGTTGTTTTCTCAGATCTTACGGCATGAACCCACGTTAGAGTTTTTACTGTCTTACTAGAGACAAGTAAACGTTCCGTTTGGTAAGTTATAGTGTAATTAAGTTCAGATACGGGATTGGTGATTACGACTTCAATTTGTCAAGATACTACTGGATGTTCTGGAAGATCTTGATTATGGTTTTTTTCTACAGGAAAAGAAGTATCCCCTGACCTTACGTTTTCTTCCTTCAGTTCTCTATGGACCTCATTGCCCGTTCAAACCGGAACCTCATGTTTTACTTCGTCCCGTTACCGATTGTCTCAAACCGGTTCTCTTGTGTGACCAGTATCGTTTGTGGGAAAAGGTTGTTGTACTCTCTGCTGAGATGTGTACTGTAGTGGTCTACCAGTTGTGACTTTAGTCTAACTAATATAAGAAACGTCGGTTCCTACCTCTTCGAGATATGTCAGTCGTTTTTGTTCTGGTCTTCGACCGACCCCGAGTCTAGTACTCGAAGAATAACGTTTTAAGTCTGAATTTAACTTCTTTCATTCTTTAGGTGATCTGGTAAGTCCATACTGGATTTAGTTTAGGGAATGTTAATATGTTCATAGAAGATCCTACGGTCATTAATTGTAAAACGAATTTACCCGGTCTCAGTAAAAGAGAACGAGTACTACTCTTGCGACGGATTGTATTTTTGTCCATGGGTTTCACCCAGATTTCTGTTGTAGGGTCTCATCCTCCTCCTCGACCTAAGACACACGACCTCGACCTAGAGAAAGGTTGACAAATAAGTCGACCGACCGTCTTCACAGATAAGTCACAACCAGGTGACATTTATTTCACCTCTATGATCTAAATGAATCCGTCACAGTCCTTTCGTAGGAGTATGAGACCCTATGTACTTATAATTTCACTTAAATGATGTATACTTGTTGGATGGACTAGAAGTTTAGGCATAGCAATTCTCCCGTGTCTTCTACAAGGGAAGTAGTTCCGGATCCCTTTGTACGACCATTCCCCTCTCAATCAAATTCTCCTATTTACTAGGGGCGACGTCACTACTCTGTGACACTTCCCCATTCCTCGTTCGGATAAACCTTCGGTAAAGTAAGTAAGGTCCCTACACACCATAATGGACCTGGTCTCACCACCTCCACCGAGTTTCACTAGTCTAAGACTTACGTAAATTTCTATCTAACTCTGTTATCCAATATACCTACCTAGCTTATATCCCACACTCCCCTTTTCCTCTCTTACTCCCAGGGTTTGTAAAAAAATGAACTCGTCGAAACTTCTACGCTAACGTGAATTGGTTCTATCATTTTCAACGACCGTGTCGTTCAAATCCCGTCTTTAGAACCTCAATTCAAAACTTGTAGCGTTCATTGAGTCCTACAAATACCCTATTGAGTATTTGTAGTTCACCTTTACACCTCAATCCTCGGACTTTATGATTAACATCCAGAAATCCTCCACTAAGTTAAACCTTTGGTAGTTGTGTTTCTATCATAGAAGTTGGTTTTCTGATACACTCTAAAGGTCTCACAAGTTCTTCTTTTTCTATTACTAATTAATAACTGTACGTGGTGGTAATACTCTAGACCCTCCTTTCCTCTTTATTAGTTCTCTGAGTCTTTTTTCCTGAAGGTAAAACTAGTACACAAATTGTTTAAAGATTTACGAGTAGTTAAGATATCAAAAAGAGACGATTAAGAGTGTCTTAGTAATGAATTGTTTTTTACTGAAAAAAGAAAAATAATTACGTACACGAAGAAAGAACAAAGAGAACAGAATAATGTAATCTGTCTTAAAGGACAAGAGACAACCATTATTTACACGAGGGATCTGCATAAAATATATGAGCGGTAACCCGTATAAAGAGAACTCTGCTGTCACCGCGTTATTCATTACTTAGGCTGATACCTAGTTTTCTAAGACCCGAATATTGAGACCGGGTCTTGATTTTTCCTTATATAGATTGTAAACAGTGACTCACATTACCACCACTTACAAAATAATGTATCAGATACATTTCTGTACGAACAAAAAAGATCTAAATGTTTCTAAAATGAAGTTTCAGTAAAAGACGTAGATAACTTTACTAGTTACTAAAAAGAAATTCTGGATACTACTAAATAAAAAAATACGACTTAGTAAATATTAAGATTTTATTTAGGATAAACTAGTACTACCTAATATAAAGATTATGTATCAACTTAGTTTAATCGATTACAAAATTAATTCTCTAAGTATATTATAATTTATCATATATTAAAAATTAGTATATTTTATGATAAAATTAAACCTCCGTATAGTGAAGAATAAAACATGATCAGAATCGTCTATAACTTGATTATCTATTTATTCATGAAAGTGTCCAATAGATAGAAATTAATAAAAGAAGACCTCTTTTTGAACAAATTCCTAACATAAAATAAACTTCAAACAATCTTCAGTATAAAATTCAGTAGACGGAAACACTAATAAAATCCCCTTTATAATTAATGGTAAAAACTAAGATATTTTCAACAATAGACGTTTTTAGAACATAAAAAATCATCGATCAAAACGGTTAATTAAAACATTTAACATGATTTTTAAATAGAATATATAGAATAAACAACCTCATATTAACACGTATCATAATGAAATTGTAAATAAAAAAGAGATCGATATAGGAACAAAAGTAAGGTGTATAAAAATTTCAAACGTTAATAAAGGATTAGACAGAATAAATCTAAATCAGATAATTACGAGAAAAGTCTTTTAGTTTTAAGTCAAAATATTAAAAAGAATGAATTAAAGTAACGAAAGACCGAAGGAAAAAGGAAAAACAAATAAGACACGAATATCAAATTGAAGAACTTGACTTGGAATCAAGTAATAAAAATTATATAAAAAGGAAGACTATAAACTTATGTATACGTCTATGTGTGTGTATGAGTTTTGAGATAAACACGTGTATTATCTATAATAATAGGGTTATATGTGACTCATTCTTTCTTTTCGGTACTCAAAGAAGTCAATTGTAAACCCACTTTCTGGATATAATGTAAGACCCCTAGTGACATACACGGTCCTTGGTGTGTCTAGAACACGAATCCACTTGTGGGGTCCGAGATCGTGTAGACATTCAAAAGTCCGTAAAGAAGTTTGGTCCTTTCTTTCTTCTCTCCTCTATAAGTACACGAAAGAAGAGAACCTAAACTTGTATTGACCATTTGGGTGAATCTCTAAACGATTATGTGATCTTGTCGTCAGGGATTGGAGGAACCGTGGTCCCCGACCAAAACACCTTCTGTCAAAAAGGTACCTGTCCCCTGACCGAAGTAAATTAGTAAACTTTAATAAGTAAAACTTATTAACTCACCCAAAAGGACATCAAGGGTTAAACCACCAGTGGTTAGACGAAACGATAATCGAACTTTAGACGAGTTCGTTTTGTACTCTTGTTAAAATTTTTTACAAAATTTTACTTTCACTGATGAACATTTCTAGTTCTCTTTAGTTGAGTACCTACTCTCAGTACCTAAAGGATTTAAAACTTTTATAGAAAAGTGGAATTTCTATAGATACACCTAGTATACAGATTTAAAAGTAAAACAACGTTGACTATAAAATCTTACGATGATGTTAAGTTCTAACGATACCTAAGTAAATTTTATAATAGAAACTTGGAAATTCTGTATTCTGTCTAATACGTTTCTTCTGTTTTTAATGTCGTAATGTTTGTAAATTTTTTATAGAATAAATGAATAAGTAACTAATTACCTAAGTTAGGAAGTAAGTAAGTAAAGTAAGGTACTTTAGAAAAGAACACTTGTTCTTGACCGACCACCCTAGTGACTGTAATTCTTTTTGTTTGTATTTATTTGTTCTGTTTAAGAAGGGTCATCTAAGTCGAGTCTCAAAACACCCAACGAGACAAGAGTTAAATGTGAGAAGACGACAACAAATTGGAGTTCTCCTCATTTTAGACACGTGCTAGAGTCTTCTAAGAAAGGTACTACTGAGATAATTCCTGGTCGTCATTAGGTTCTGTACCTTAATCTTAATTTCTACTGTAAAAAGGATGGAAATAAAATTTTCTGAGGGATAAAGAACCGAGTCCTTCTTTTTATCCGTTTCTTTGTACCTACCACTACTTTCGTTTTACTCCGGTGTAGTCTAAGGAACCCCTACAAAAAGCTCTTGTAAAATAGGAAATTTTTTACACCGAGAACAAAGTAACGGTTCCAGTCACTCTTGAACCTATTAGGGGGTCCATACTTGATTGATAAATTTACGCTGGACCGTTCATTGTATAAGTAAGGTAGGAGAAATTGAATTTTCATAAACGTTATAAAGAGTAAGTACTATTCAACTTTATGTGACATGGTGTAAGTGAGAAAAAAAAAAAGATACGAAAAAACAAAATCTTTTTCTGTCTATGTAGAAGGGGAGTCTTGAGTTTATCGTGTGCAAATGAACCATGTACCGAGACTCCTCCTTTTAAGGTGTATTTACCAGGGTCTGTCTCTCTCCTCTCCACCTAAACTTTACTAAGAGGTCATTCCTTTTTCGTTGTCGTAAAAGTTTTATTTTTTTCTCTTACTATACGTTCAAATTTTCTTGAAGTCTTCCTTGTTTACTACAAATTTTCTGATGTCTTTCTCGGTATTTACCTACATTTACTGACCACACCTGGGATTTTCTTTCGACAGTGCACAGAACGATCACTGACCGGGTTCATCACTTCCTAAAAATACAGTCGAAGTCTTTCAGAGACTTTGGTCAAAGGATGCAGGAGAAATTACCTCGTCTAAATAACTCACATTATAAGGAAGGTAGGGTTGGCGGCAGACGACACGAAGTCACCTCTCTCTTTACCTGCGTTTATCGACCCATTATTATTAAGAACTACGACGTCACACATGGTCCCGGTAATGTACTGAGTTTGATATGTTGGGATTTCGTTTGTAGGAGTGATAAGTTACGGTATTGCAATGAGTACTTGACTCGTAGCCACTTTCGTAAAGGGAAACTCTGAGAAACTAAAAACGAACCGAAACTTACGTTCTAAGAGGGGTGGACAAACTCGTAGTGCCGATGGAGGGAGTGTTCCTCCGTACACATCCGAATGGACAATACGGAACAATACGCGTCCGTCGGGACAATAAGGACTCGGAGACTCGTCGAAGACCACCACGTTAGGGTCTTCTTTGTGGTCTACTACATCTCGACCTATTGCACCCCGTCACATTCCTCACACCTCCCCACTCACACGTGAACCCTTATCGGTCCCGACTTTACTTTGACCAAAACGAACGTACCATCCCAGGGTAGACAAACACTGGAGAGTGCTAATCTCGGCGGTAGGAGACGCCAAAGAGAGAGGACAAAAGGAACGTCCGTCAACAGAAGACGTCTTTGGAAAGGGAGAGTTCAACTCTCTCCTGCCGTCACGAGAGGACAAACGGGACCACGGGAGTGACTTGACATGTAGGAACAGACCAACGTCGACCCGTACTCGGTCAAGATGTTCGTTTGGTTTCTCTCTGAGGAACCACAAGTGTATTAAGTTTCTTGTCTTCGGTCTTGGGTGCACCAAGTTGGACTCAAACGGGACACTGACCAACCTTCGACAATGCCCAACGTAACACAAAGGAGCTTTCTACGACTTTAGGATCGGGTCCACGACGTCTTACACTTAAATAAATTCTTGCTCAGAACCGTCTACATTAATCAAGTCAATCTTACTCCTGTCTGACTTTATACATCCAGGAACTAGGATATATCGAAGAGACCACCGAGTCTACCATTTCTTAGACGGACGTTACACCCTCTGGACCCACGTTAGGGATCCATCTAGGATACACTGGGAGGAAACCTTCGTGACCTTCTTCGTACCGGTCGTCGGAACTAAAACCTGAAACTCAGAGGTCTTGACACCCTTTTATTAAAAGAAACAAATTCGGTGGGTCAAACACCAGGATACAATGTCATCAGTTTCTTTTACGTAAGTTCCCATAAAATCTACTTAAATTCATATTTTGTTTTGTTTTGTCTATGATGACTAGAAAAGGTTTGGAGATAATAAGTTCCTGAGATCTTTAGGTTCAAACCGAGTCTAAAAACGTAATAAGGTCCATGTATAAGGAAAATTTTTTCTGTTGTCTCGTCCATGTTACTGAGATGGAGAAACGGTCAACGACAGATGTGACCGTCCGAACCTTCGTCCATCGGGAACTCCTACGAGGGTCGTTCCTCAAGAGGAAAGGATTTCGATGCTCATAAGTTTGGAATAAGGGTGTATACGGGACTTCCTATTTAGAGGAAAGATGTTTACCACTCCCTAAAGAGACAGACAATTTCCTTTTCCCTCAGTTTGTAAAGTATATGAATTGTTATAGACACAACGATGTGTAACAAGAACAAGTCAACGATTCAGTACAGACTGAGAGACACTGGAGTTCCTGAGATCGTACGGTCCGAGGAGACAGGAGGTGATAGAGGGTCTTAAACGAGTTTACGTACAGGTAACTCAAACACTACGATTGGTGGAGAAGGAGATGGCGGAAGAGGAAAACGTTTAGTAAGAACTGTAATTAATGTATCTGAGATTCCATTTGAGTATTATAAACGACACTTCGTAATTAATGAGTTCGTACCACCGGCAGATACTAAGTTCTACTTGATTTGGAGTACACTATGTAAATCACGTAAGTTAACGTATTATGGAGTGGTAATTCAGTCTTTTTTCTTTAAGTGTAATTTCTCTAGTCTATGTGTTCAGAGAATTTTATTAAATGTAAAGTTTTCCTTTCTGAGTGGTCGTTCGATTGTAAAGACTTCACCTACTAGTGTCAATGTTCTAGAGTTCTCTGTGCACAAAAGAGCGGGACGCACCACGACATCAAAGAAGAGTGCTGTGTCTCAGTGACCTGTTTGGACCAGAGTATTTCGTCTATGGTAAACGTCGAGACAAATCCCTTAAGAGAAAGGATATCTCTAGGTTCGATGCGAACCCCATTTCGATAAAGAATCCCTTGAAACGGAAAATTTACTACAGGAATTATCGTTTCTGGAAGGTGATTTATTGTCTCCTGATTTTAAAAGACTCCAATACATTGTTCATACGAAAGGAATTAGGGACGTCTACACGTATCAACTCCAGGCTTCTAACATAAAAACCAAAGTTAGTGTTCCCTTGTGGAATCTTTATAAATAGGTCTCTCATTTAATGATAGTGATAACCCTGGTAATACACTACTGAAGAAAGCCTTATAAAGAAATAAGTAAGAACTGAGGTGGACATGGTATATAACGGATGATACACGGTACGGAATCCGGTTCTTAATATTGCATTTATCGGACCTGGTTCCCAGGTAAGGAGGTAGTTCCTCAATATCCGATAAGTTCTCCTATTTTCCTTTGTATTTATGGATTCGTCGTGTGAATTGACCATAGACCCGAGGTCCGAGGGACTATCAAGTCTACGTCGTCCGAACAAGTCTCTCGGTCACTCCTTCTACTAGACTCACACACTAGACTCCGACTCTCACTGAAGACCCCTAAGTTGAAAGACCGTTAAACTCTTGTTCTCAGGGAGATAGATATCTTAGTGAGACGAAATGCTGGACCACTGGGGTAGAACGTGTAATTACTTTTTGACCTTAATAAAGTCCGTTGGTGTTATCAAAAACCTTACTTCACCTTAATTCGGACATTAAAAATCTATGTTAATGTCGATTTCAACGTGGTAGTTCTCTACACTGTCTTTCCAGTCCACCGGTAAGGATTAAAGTGTTCGACTCCTTCACTTAGGAGAGTACCCGACCTCGTCCCACCTCGGTCCATGACCACTGGACGTCTCTACGGGTGACGAATATCACTCGTGTCAATCAAATATCAGACCCAGATCAACAGAATTGTCCAACTCAAAGACAAGACCATAAAACTCTCGTACCATAGTACCCCTAAACAAATGGGTATATGGTCCAATAAAAAACTACCACACCACCACCAACAACTTTTTAAGAAAGAGTCTTTAAAACTCTTGACTGTGGTGACATAGTATGGGGTCTCTTTGAAAAGTAAGCGAAGACGGTTCGTGGAGACCTGTGATGCACAGACCATCATTTATCTCGAATTGTGAAACCTTCTATGGTTGAACCTGACGTTCAAAAGTGTCTCCGATTGATTAAAGATCAAGTCTCGTTGGTACCCACACGTATCACGAACCGAGGGTCTAAGTTGACCTTTTTCTACATTTGACTAAGAGGTCCTACTCACCAGGGACCCTAAACGAGAGAAGAAGGGCTTTCAGCGGGTTTGGTCTGAAACCGAACCATTGACGAAGAAGGTTACTCATTTACGAGAGTCTCGTTTTAGTCAAAACACGGGATCCTAATGAAGAGACCTTATACCGTAAAAAAAAAAAAAAGTCTAAAACCAGGGTATGAAGAAGTGAAAGAAAAACTCCAAAAAATTTTATAATTGAATGTAAAATAACTAAGTATTTTAAACAGGAATCAGACTTCAACACAGTTTGATAAAGTGAACGATATTACATCTTCGGGGACTAGTTCCCAAAAGTCAGAATCGAGATAACTAGAAGACACCACCTACTAAGAAAAGACCTCCCGTACCAGGACACAAAACATTCAACGAGTCGTTACAGTAATTAAAGATGCTTGATATACGGACGAAGAGAATCAGTACTGTTAGTTTCACAGGCGTCTGTAACGGTCTATAGGGACTCCCTCTTTTTAACAGAAATCAAATGTTGGTGATGGGACATCATAATTATAAAACTTTATTTCTAGAGAATTTTGTAAAAGTCGTATAATCCTAAACTATTATTAACATAAAATATGTAAACGAAGTTTAAAGTCGAAACACTACAACTTCTTCTCCCGGAACTTTTAGACTAACTTGGACCAGACCGCTAAGCAAAGTGTATACTATAATTTATTTATTTAATTAATTAATTTTTTTCTTTTAGACTAACTTTAATGACTTGTTACACTATATCATCTTTTTTGTAATTGAATGTACACTCGACTGTCTTAACCTAAGATTTGGTCGGAGTTGACGAATGAGACTGTCTGACGATTAACGCACCGGAGTCCGTTCAATGAATTGGAGAAGTGGGAAGGAAAGACGAAGACCTTTAATACTAGGAGTTTCCTAACAAACACTCAGTAAAGGAAGAGTAAACCAAGTTAATAAGTTAGTCTCGTGTATCTTGAACATCAATTGAAGAAAAAAGAAAAAGTCCATAAAAGAGTTTATATCTGAGAAAGTGGTTTCCGAAAGGGTACTACAATTCTTTTTTTTTAGGGTAACTTAATTTATACAATTAGGTGTTATATAAAATAAATTGAACCTAAGAATTTCTCAGAAGTTCAATTCGGAGTTAAAGGTAGGATGAAAATTTTTCAAATACCGAAGCCCTTTTTTCCGTCTTTGTATCATGTCTTCCGATTTATAGTACAAGGTTTTACACATGAAAAAGGACTCCACACAAAAATCGTAATAACATATATCTATCCTTTGTTCTTGTAAAAACCACATTCTATTCATTGTTTCTGTTAAAAATAAGAAATAGTCGAGTCCAACCTCTTCAGTAGTAGAGGAACTATCAAGATGTTTCTTTTATATGACTCATGGTCAACGGTCCCTGGCACCATTCACCAAAGATACACAATAGAGTAAACTAAAAGAGTTCCTTATGGACTTCACGATAGGGTAAAATGTCTAAGTCCTTGGAGTCCATATAACTTCGATACCTAGGTGTAAATAGGTTGATTCTCATTTGTTAACGTCGAGACGAAACAGTCTGTGTCACGAGAATGCGTCCCGTAGTACGACGAAGACTATCGGTTCACCTTCTCCTCTTTCTTTCACGTACCTGGGGTCTCCTATCGTAGGGTAACCTCCTTCACTCCTGAAACACTTCACATTACCCTTCCCAAGAACTTCTTTCAGTCCAAGTCCTATACTTTTTATATTCTTTATTTGTTCCCTTTTCCCCACCTCGCACCCTGGTCTCCGTCCAAATATCTGTTGAGGATTGTGAATAGTCTAATTTCCTTTGTAGAAATAAAAATCAATTTGTCTTTGAGGGTATTACAGATAAGTTAAAACACACAAATTTACATCCTAATATTTACTATGGGACGACGGGTGGTTCTCAAATGAACACCCTTTACTTGGAAGGAAACTGTGCCTCTGTTCGAAGAATTAGTAGGCTATTAAGATCGTAAACCTGTAAAACCCTTGGTCCCTTAACGTAAAGTTTCGAAGACGACTCACGTCCTCACGAACCACCCGCAAAACAGAGTCATTCTTCGGATTTAGAACCGAGTATCTAGAACCTATCTTTTCTGGAAACTCTGTGTCCACCTAAAAGAACGGTCCCGTCTTCTTCATTACTTTCGATAATGCGTCTCGGAGATTTCTCGTAGGAAGTCGTTGTTGACGAATCGCCATCAATGGCGAAGTCGAACATAGACAGTCCACTTCTACTTCACCTAGGATGCGGTGAAGGCTCAAACTCAACGTAAATTCCTTACCAGTCCAGATGAGAAGGAGACATGCATCACCTGTACCAGAGGGTTCTTACCACCATTTTTACTGTTACCGTCCCTTTTAGTACTTGTAAACAAATCAATCATATTAAAGAGGAGACCCGTCGATGTATAAAGATTTATTAAACTGAAATATAAATGTTGTACCATAATCTACCTCGAATAAACCGAGTTGTCTATTTGTTAGGTGGACGTTACGTCCTCTGTTTCGTCTACACCCAAACTAGGGACCCAGCCTTTCTAGGGGACCTCCTCCTTTACCGTTGGGTGAGGTCATAAGAACGACCCTTTAGGGTACCTGTCTCCTCAGACCGCCTGATGTCAGACACCCCAACGTTTTTCAGCTGTACTGACTCACTAACTACATCCGTCTAGGAGTCCATACACCTGAAGGTTATTTCCGAATTAATTGTCCGACACTCATTCATATCCTCAAAAAGTTCTATTCGATCTTTACTACGAAACTACACTATACAGGGATCAAAATCAATAAACATTGATGAAAACATAAACATCGATGTCGTATTAAGTGTCAGTAAGACGCTAGAGTTGTCTAAAGTCCCGATTGATCAAACCTTGATGACTTCCGTCTGTCTTTAAGTCTTCTCTGACTCACACGGACCCGTAAGGAAGACTTCGAGGTGTTACCTTTCTCCTCTTTTCTCTTTCTCTAAACCTCGGTGTGTAAAACTCTTAATTACCAACACACAGAAACCCGGTTAACGAATTAGAAAGATAGGAAATAAAGTAATAACACTTCTATCCCAGTACCCTGTACAGAGTGACCCCAAAAATACTCCTGACTTATTTTGTCGAGTGGTGTACACCGAGTAGCGTACGATTTGTTCGTAGTCGAGTTAAGTGTCAAGTCAAGAAGTTATCCGAGGTCTCTACTGGTTAAATAAGTCTCGTTAGTCTAGAGCAAAACCGTTGAGTTCATTGAACCATGGGTGTCGTCAAAATACATCCCTCCCTCTTTCTCTGTCTTTCTTTTTACCACACTCTTATGCTTTTCAACCTACGTCACGACTAAATACTTAATATGCAGATGAGATGAACTTAAGTCTCTTCAAAGGGTCGAGGGACGACCGGAGTCACTAGGGTCGAAGGAGTCAACAACGGAAAAAGGGACAGCAGAAACACGTGGACCCTAAACTACTGAACCGGGTAGGAGACAGGACTGTCGTCGACGTTCGTGGAGGAAGACCCCGTCGTGGGTCAGGAAACGCAAGGAGACGTCGGGAACAAAACTCCTACGACTCTGACTCCTGAGTCTTTTTGGTAGCAGGTCTCAGACGACTTGAGACTCCAGGTACTTCGAACTCCTTCGGTCACGGGCAGTCGTTTCCCGATGGAAGGAGACAGACCGGTGACACGGGCCGGCAGTACATCGACACGACTTCTACTGATAGTTGGGTCACGGAAGACAAAAAGAATCAAAAGACACTCTACACTTCCTGTTACTACTCTTTCAACGAAGACTCGTTGTCAAGTAGGTTTTGTCGTTACCGTCTGAAAAAAGATTCGATTCCAGATCCCGATTATTGAACCCTCACTTTTTACCATATTTTACACTTACTACGAAAAATTTACTCCTGTCATCAAAGTACTCTTTGAAACTATGAAATTCTATTGTGTTTTCGAAATGAAAAATTCACAAATAAAATTCCCATATTACGCACATATGGATATGTGTGAATGTATAAAATGACAATTTAAATTTCAAGTCCGCACGACATCTTATAGGTCTTTCAGACTGTGACGAACTGTATTTTTGTTTAGAGTCTACATTCACGACACATCTTAGGTTTCTACAAAGTCCTTTCTCCTTGTCTACCGTTAACTTTTGACGGTTGACATTAAGATTAATCATAGTTTCAAGTTAAATGACGTTTCGTACGTCTATTAAATAAACGGTAAACTTTTAGGTTCAAATTTGACTTAAACTTACTAAACTTTATAAAGAGTACCCCAACTGGACTATAAGAGTTGGATCAGTAACTGACATGACGAAATTAAGTAGGACACGACTTGAAGGAGGTCTTAAAGGGGGGTTGATCCGATGAATTTAGAAAGTAAGACTAACAATATTAAATTATAAACGACTGGGTGGTTACCCGTTAATTTAGAAGGAACCAATGTCAAGTCAAACGACATGAGTCAAACGAGGTCTTACGAGACTCGACTCCAGGACAGTCAACGTCGTACAACCGATAACCCTATGTCAACCCTAACGACGAGTGTTACTTATTTGACCGAGGAGTTTTTGTCGACTGATAGTACTTGAGAAGGTACGTCACCTTTCGTCGAGAAAGTCGTCAGTAAAGTCCATTCGTAAAAGGATTTTTGTGTTGAGGACGTATGTATAAATTTGACTCTTTTGTAAATTGTCTACGGAAATAGTAAATTGTTCCCTTAAATGAAAATAAAGATATTATATGAAGAAAATTACTGGACCCTTCCTTAGACCCATATAAAATTATTGTGTACACTACCCCCTTAAACCTTTGTATTACACAGATTGATCTTCTGGGTCCTTCCTCGGTTTTTTTTTTTTTTTTTTTCAAATAAAGATATTCATAGACGTAAAGGGTATGGAGTCATTCAGTATAAAAATTCTTCATTTCAGACCACATTTGAACTTGAACATGTAAATTCAATTTTTGGAATCGGTCACTATGTAACGTCTTCTATTCTGTGGTGAAAAGAAGGTTTTGGACATTGTGAAGAGAGGGGTGAGGAAACCGACCAAACAGGGTAAAGTACCATCCCAACTTTATAAAGTTCGATTCTATTGTTTCAGTTCAAGTTCCAGAAGGATTGTGTTGAACCCCTTTACGGTTCTGATCGTCGTACAACAAGAACTGTCCATGTTGATGTAGTCAAAGAATTCCCTCTCTTTCTACACGTCTTGTAGGGTGTCCCTTTACCTCGTTTACGGAACAACTCAATGTTAGTGACTCGATATAGAGAACCGTGTGACACAACATAGAAAAATATCTTGGAGACATTTCTACTACCCTGACTTTCGCTTTCGTGTAAAGTCATCTTTCCGAAGATAGACCAGTCAGTCATGACAGTCTCTAATCTTCTAACAACCATGAGTGGGATCTTACTTAACAAAAGAAACTCGAGTATACCCGTGGTGGTGTACTTGTGATGTCGCTTAACACCGACATTTATTATGACGGCTGGAAAAGGAAACCGACGATTGCCTGACACCCAACACGGTTGTCGGTTCTGGACAGGGAGTTCCCATAAAGGTTACGTGGATAAATCATGCAGTCACAGTGTGAAATATCGAGTAGGATCCTACACCCGATCAATAAAGACTTAACCAGTATGTTCCAAAATCAGACACACAGTGGTCGTCCTTCTTCCACCCTCGAAGAGGACTGTACCTCGGAGTCTGTAAACAGTCGGTTCTGAAACTTCGCTTTTGAATGTAAATCTTTTAGTCATAACAAAGGGGAACGGTATCGACAGAGTCGGAAATGAACCGACTACTTTCGTTTTTTTACCCCTTTTGTAGGTAGACAGGATCATCTGACAAACACATCTGATACGTTTTGTCTTCTTTATATGAATTCCCCCTTTTACAAAGAAAAAAAAAAGAAACAGAATGTAGATCAGTCGAAGATTCGTTTACACGACCCGTCTACTCTTCGATCCAATAATTCTTCATAGACGATCCTTGTGTGAAGAGTCGCCGGGCAAATCGATTATACCAGACAAACATCACAGTAAAAATTACATAACCTATAATAAACGTATCTATCATAGATTTGTGTTCGGGTAGTGGTATTAATGTATGTCAATATACCTTCTTTGTAAAAATTTCATTTGTTAGTGAGAATTCCTTGATAAAAGTTTTGTTACTTCACGTACATAAAAGTTTGTAAACTTGTCACCCAACCCTATAAATCTTAAATAATAGTTTCGCTGGATGTCTTGCACTCAATTAAAATTTTCCGTAACATGTTTCACTTTTACCACCCGTCCACTCATCCCGGTCACAAACATCGACAGGACGAGTTTCGTACCCCGAACCGACCTTCTGACAACCGTAACGAAGTAAAACGATTAGGTTCACCTAGTTCGAGTACTAGAGTATCATGAACTCCGTCGTACGTGGTCTCCTCTACAATAAGGACAAGTTCGACGGAACTTCCGTACATACCCACCTGAGTCTCGAGAACTAACGAATAGGTCCGAGTACTGAAATAGTGGAGAGGTAAGTGTTTTCGTTTTAAGACCTTCATGTCTCTTGTCACCCTACCTAAAATCGACTAATATTTGAAACAGTTCGAAGATGCACGGAGGAGTCAGGAATGGATCGATTTCGACCTTAGAGTCGTTACTCACCGGGTCAGGAGAAGAACGTGACAGATCATAGGATATATTAACCTAATCTGCATATAAAATAAGTGGTTTTGTGGTACACTCACAAGACTTCATATTTATTCCCCGACCGTAATCAGTAAGGTTGACTACCTAAGAATGGCAGTTTTTATTAGTTTCGTTTCGCTTCAGTCTTTATATTTTACCAAAAAAGTATTTTACTATGAATTGAGTCAAAGTAACATATATATGTTAAACTTATCTTTTTTACACTGGATTGATTTTAAGGTACTAGGACTAATACGATATTTATACTCTAATACAAAGTACACACTAACCTTTGAAACGAAACCTTTACTTACCTAGGTGAACCTAAGTTAGGTGTCTTTCCGTCATCAACTCTTTATAACCTTTCTTTGGACCAAATTCTTAGTTTGTCTACATCAAACTCTTAACAAAGAGGGTGATTGAACGTAACGCCCGAACCCGGACAGTGAAGTAGTTAATTGGAATCAAAGAAATAACATTTATTAGAAACAGAAGAGTCTCAACTACAATCCTAATTTCTATATTGTATACATTTGTGGACCACGTGTCAATACAGAGAGTCCCTGACAGTTCACGTGATCGATTCTCACGTCTAAGATCTCGTCTTTACGGACCCCCACCTAGGACCTAGACGGAGTAATAGTACAGTCTACTCAAAGGATTGAAGACACACGAGTCAAACGAGAGAACATATTCTCCTCTTAATCGTTATTCATCCCAGTAATACTACTAATTTACTCAATGACATCCATTTCATGAATCTTATCATAAACCGTTCGTCATTTATTTACTACGAATAAATCATCATACTGTTCATAAATAATAATATTTATTCGTAATCCTTAAGGTAAAAAGGAGAAGACAGTGAACCACCGTTACTATTGCAACACGAAGACCCAAGAACGAAACTGTAATCAATGTAAATGAACATAAGTGGACATTACCTCTTAGGGTCGAATTCTCCCTGTAGTCCAGATCGTTGTCTGTTCTCAATGATCCAGAAGATGGAACTTTAGTGTGTATTACAAAAGACCTCGAGTCAACCTACGGAACTTCAAGTTATTATACGTCTCCTTTGTGACAACACCATAATGACCCTCTAACACTTACCAGTTAGCATTCGTAGTTAACATTAACTACCAATTAACATTCAACTGACCCGATGTTCTACGAGTCTGTAAACCAGTTTGTAATAAGACTCACTCAGACACTCACAAAGAACCGTTCTAGTTTTAAACTAAGGTAGCTGACTCATTTCGTCTAACGTGAGACACTACCCACCAGGAGTAAGTTAGTCTACTTCCAGACTTACCTTGACTTTCCTGAGAATTCTCCTTTAAAGAGGACGGACTGATGAATGTTTGACCCGTAACCAAAAAAAGAACGGAAACCTGAGTTTGACTTTGTAACCGAGAACTCCGACATCTGGAAGTCTGGTCTTTATATGGTAACCGAGAAAACCCAGTACCGGAAACCTAAACTTGATTCAGAAGTCGAGAGAACCTAGGTCGAAGGACGAGTAGAACTTCTAGAACCCTGAACAATTGGACATAATGACGTACTCACTTAACACACATACACACAAAATGAAAACGTGTAATATAAAACGACTCAAACAAAAAGATCTCTTGGAACTGATTATACTATGTCTTAACTTCAAATAAAATTATAATAATTTTTTAAAAGGTTAATTAAAAACAAAGAAGGAATACCTTAATTAGAAAGATCATTTCTAAAATAGACTGGTTTTTTTTTTTTTTACACATAGATTGTGGTAGGTAAGTAAACAAGTCACTTTTACGCACATCCCACATAATACATGGTCCGTGACACGAACAGAGACCATGTATTCACTCTTTTACCAAGAATAGGATCACCTCTATCCGACCATAACCTTTCTTTGTTACATCTTTATTATTTGGTTTAAATACTAAAGATGTCCAAGATCAGAAGNACAAGTCACTTTTACGAACATCCCACATAATACATGGTCCGTGACACGAACAGAGACCATGTATTCACTCTTTTACCAAGAATAGGATCACCTCTATCCGACCATAACCTTTCTTTGTTACATCTTTATTATTTGGTTTAAATACTAAAGATGTCCAAGATCAGAAGACTCCTCCACAGTCGATTCGACTTTAACCTCTTTCAAAATTAGTATATACGTTGTTGTCCTCCCCTTAATGTCTCTCTCTCGGAGGACTTTTGGGTTAGCTCTACAGCTGTACGAATCCTTCACCTTTCCTTCTCAAGACCACTCAGTGACGCCAGAGTCACCTCGGTCGTCCTCCACTACAGTCTTTCTTCCACCACCCCTCCAACCCTCCCCCACCCCTGGTACCATTTCTCTAGTCACATCGGAACACGTTCCTGAAATTCGTTACCTAATTGTACCGGATCGAGTGCATAAATTTCTTAAAGGATCCGATGTCTGTCTTCTCGACTAATCAGGGCCGTCCTACCTTTACCCTTTCGGTCACAGAATGACCCACCACGTCACCAACCGTCCCCACCCCCTCAACCCCCACCAACACCGAGTCTACTCTCACCTCCGTCCTCCCTGTCTGTCTGCGGCGTTCTCATTGACGTAAAAGAGATCTACGACCGACCAGGTAGTCTGGGGTGGCAGTGGGTTAAAGTGAGGGAATTCTTCCTAAAAAGTGAGTGTACGACGGGTTTTGTCTAGTCCCCGGCGACGTTGGAGGAACAACGTTAGAAGTGCCCAGTCTCACGTTAATCAATTAAGAATTTCCGTTAAAAAGACAAAAACAAGGGGGGGGGGGTTATAATATTAGAGACCCAAGATCGTCATATATACAGAGTATTAAGATTGAGGTGTGTATAAACAACTTACTCACTTCTACTCATTCACGATACATGAGATAATCCTTTCTCTCTCTTTGAAGGTTAAAGGTCTCTTTAATATCCTTTACTTTTCTCATCTCCCGTTCTTCGAAAAAACTTATACAAGTTTGAACCAACTCTGTTTTCAAGATCTTTCCAACCCACCCCGTCAGTCCGGTTTTATGTTTACAGAAAATCATGTTGTCGGAAACTGGGACGTAGGAATCGGATCTGACACCCTAGAAGAATTTCGCGGTTCAGGGGCCAGGACAGGTCAGCAAAGATATCTGTGTAGGCCCGGCCCCTCGATTCCCACCCCGCTCCGGGGCGGCGATCCTGAAGACCCTCCGCGCTCCCTCCTCGTCGGGACTGACGTTTCGCCACCACGAAGACGAGGAGCCTCGAAACTTGGCACCGCCCACAAAGAGAGACGGTAAAGTACGAAGAAACGAAGACGAAACCGGCGGATAGACGGGTCACTGGCCAGAGGTCAAGCTAACTCTCGACCTCAGAATTCCCAATCCTCACGTAAAGTAAGGTTGAAAATAGACGGTTAATCTCTTTTGTTAGTTTGAAGGTAGCCACTCCTAAATACCCCGGAGACATACGGGAAAAACGTGAGTGACTTGACCAATCAAGTTTATTGAACACACTTACTAAATAAAAGGTGGCTCAATTGGTCATCGGATTTAATCCGTTGTATCGAACAGTAAAACCACAATACATTTGTCTCTGAAGTACCTAAGTCCTAGTTGTCGGTCACACTTTTCTATCTAGTGAATCCGACTTTATTCCCAAACTTTGGGACACACCCTACTTTATGTATTTCTCCCAAGTCCCATAGGAGGTGTAGACTTTTTTTTACTCCTTGGAATCGGACAATAGTAGGACATTTGACCTTTTCTTCGCACACGTTTTCACCTCTGTCTCCGAGTCTGGACCTTTGGCCGGTCGCACGAAGTCGTCCTCTCCTCTATTTACTTGTTTCCGTAGAGAAGTGTATCTTCTCTAAGATGTCGTGTGTGTCGCTCCGTGACTCACCGCACACTATGGTTCCGACTTAACACCGTTATAGTACAATTTCATTTGTCCATTTCACAAACGAAAGACGAAATCCTATATATATAGTACTTCGGTGTATTTTGACTTTCCTTCTCTAAGACGCACCACTATTGCAATCCGACACATCTCTGTCACTACCCAACCTCTGTCTCCTTGGTGTTCGAACCTACATTTAATGACCGTAGGAAAATCGAAACGTGTCATCTCATCCACGATTAATGCAATAATCTTTTTTCCCTTCTTCTTTTTCCTTCCTCTCTCCCTTCCTCCCTTTTCCCCGGAACACATATAGTTATTGCTATTTGGATCAAATACAAGGGTTCACTTTTTTTCCAACTAGTTTTTCGGAAAAAAAAAAAAAAAAAAAAAGTTGTAATCCGTATCAGAGAAAGATTCCAATAGACCAATAGACCTCACACAACCCCTGGTCTCGATCTTTCCATTGAACAAAAAGGGCAGATAAAAAGACTCGTAGAATAGTCTCAATCTCCTCGGTGAGACCTTTTAGAGTTGTTTTGTTTTGTTTGTTTTACTGAAATGGGATGAGACAACGAGGCAGAGGGAGAAGGAGCACAGACAAGGCACAAGAAACTCAAGGTGGAAGATCTGCAGAGGACTCCAGTGGGTAGGAAGGGGAATGCCCAGTCCTTCACTCGAGACGAACGGAGGGCAAAGACTGCAATCCGAACGGAAGATTTCTCACCGGTCGTAAAAGGGAGATTGCACTTTGAGACATGGTCCGGGGTGAGTCTAGGAGAGTAGTTTCACACTCCATTTCGGTCTGGGGAATCACTTTCCAGTCCCGTTCCAGCCCGCACAACTCCGTACGGACCCGTACGGGCCCGTACAGCCCTGTACAGGACCGTCTCTCGGTGTCTGTTCGGGGCCTCAGCCGGCTGTTGGTTCGGCAGGTTAGTCCTCGGCTGTGCCTCGGGAACCTGTGGTTAGTGGCGACTCGCGCGCAAAAGAAGGAATATACCCTCGGGCCGGCCCGATATTTTGGGAAGGGGTGGGGAGTATGGAGCGTCTGAGGGAAACAAAGCGTCTGGGAGAAGCGAGGGAACGAGTGGGTGGGGGCCCTCAAGACGGCCTCTCGTTGGCGGGTTATTTTCCGGGACTAGTTGCCAGGTATCCCCACCGAGAAAGAAGGGCGCCGCAAAGAATGTGAATCCTACCCTCGCCTCTGTAAAAGATCGTCTGGTCGAAACGAGGGCGAGGAGTGGGTGCGACCGGCCTGTGGCGACAGAACGAGACTGACAGGACTGCCGAGAACCAGAACATAAACGAGGAGGAGAAAAGACGTCAATCGGACGAGAAGGGAGACGGAGCGACTGGTCAAGGACGAAAGGGAGTCCACCACGGAAGAGGTAGACCCCTTCCTGCACACAGGACAGTAGGGGGTGACGACGAAAGAACCGGAGAGAGACGGGCGACGCTGGGGGTCTCGTACACCTGATCCTCGCCACCACGGAAATCGGGTCGAAGGGGTCGCCTCCCAGACTCCTCGGTTTGGACGAGTCAGTCACGTACACCTTGTCGTCTGCCCAATTTTGGTTAATAACAACAAATCAACGATTCAGCACAGACTGAGAAAACGTTGGGGTACCTGACATCGGACGGTCCGAGGAGGCCCCCTAGAAATGTTGGGTCCTTAGCTTGGGTCACAGAGAACGTTGAGTCCGTCTAAGAAATGGCGGCTCAGTGGACCCTTTGGGATTTTAGTTAATGATTTACGAATTGGACACACCTTTTGTTTTTACCAGAAGAAAAAGGAAGGAGTCAACACAAAGAGAGTCGTCTCTACTTAAGAATAATATGGAGTTATTTTAAGTCAGTTCACAACACCTGGTTTTCGAGTCTTATAATTTTTTCGAAAACTTCTATCTCCATGTGCCCTACATAGTTTTGAGGTTGGTGTAAAACACACTTTATATCTGATATAAAAAAATGGAACAATTACTAAAATAAAGTAAATAAAACCCACACGACTCAGGAGAACGACGCTCCTGGGAGATAAACACCCCACGTCCAAGGAGGTGCATCACCGGAGTACAACACCTTGTGTCCGAGGTCCTACGCACCCGAAACCATCAACACCGAGGGTCCGACCTTTCGTGTCCGAGTCATCAATGCCACGTACCCGAATCAACGAGGAGCCGTGTACCCTAGAAGGTCTCTAGGTTGGGCACAGAGGACGTGACGGTCCGTCTAGACATGGTGACTCGGTGGTCCCTTTAAGGATCTGATATAAATATCGTATGTCTTTATTGGAAATAACAAAGATTGTAGAGATAAGTATAGTTTGAAGTTTCTGCAAAATTCATTATCACCGGAAAAATAAATTTTAGTTTTAAGTCACAACAGATGATAGATTAAGATCTCCCAGGACGACGACGACAACCATTCAGTGAAGTCAGTACAGGCTGAGACAGCTGGGGTATCTGCCGTCGGGTGGTCCGAGGGGGTAGGGACCCTAAGAGGTCCGTTCTCATGACCTCACCCAACGGTAAAGGAAGAGGTTATGTAGTTTCACTTTTCACTTTCACTTCAGTGAGTCAGTACAGACTGAGAAGCTCTGGGGTACCTGACGTCGGATAGTCCGAGGAGACGGGTACCCTAAAAGGTCCGTTCTTAGGTCACTTCACCTTTAACCTGAGTGCTCTCAATATAATTTAGGTATAAACTTTTTGTAATAGGATTTTAAACATTACTATATTTAAATTAACATCGTAGTTAATTTATGGTTGTAAATTTTGATTTTTCTCGAATCCGTTTTAATGAAAATTTCTCTCTTTTGTGTCCGTTGACAAAACGACACCAACACCTACAAGTCCCCAAACGACAACACTTTCGACTTAGTTCGGACATACACTGAGTCGTAAAGACTCGGGAGTGTCGAATTTGGAGGACAAAGGAACCGTTGGAACACTACGTTCCTCTGGGGGACTTTGAACTTCTGGAAACACCGACGTCCACCTTGTCGTCCTTGGTTTCCCGACGACGCGTCCCTTCAGACCTTGAACTTGAGGTAAAATCGACGAGAAACAGTCGACACTAGTAAAAAGAATCGAACAAACCGGAAAGAGATCCAACTATCTCGACGGTAAGTTGAAAGTATTCAATGACAGGGTGTCACCTTTTAGACCAAAACTATCTTCTTTCATCAAGAAAAGTAAGAAACAGGTGTCGAAGTGTAAGAGGGACATCTTTGACTTAAGACTATACACATCAAATACAAAGGTATGTGGAACCCCTCGAATAAGAGATTCGTCGTGTAAAGGAGACAGACACTAGAGACCTCAACGTACTGTGCAAGAGGTACTTGACATGAACTCCGTCATAAACTTCAAAGTCGACTTCGAAGACTAAGAGAGAGTCCCAGACTTAAAAGCCACACGTTTTCCGGGTGAGTCATACTTCAACAAAAAAAAAACAAACAAACAAGTTGAACAGGACATTTAAGAAGTAAGTAAACTAACAGAACCGAAGTTAAAAAATTCGTAAACAATGAAAAGAGGAAGTTCGGAAAACTTTCATCGTAAACGTAATTATTGTAGTTTCTCAAAAAAGTGTAGTTGAAGACTGACTATCTGCTCAACTAGAGGGAAAAGATTAAGTGAGAGAAAGAGATTAAGGTTCTACGACAACAAGGACATTAGAAGAGACTAGTCAGTTTAAATGTTGGAAGTCATGTCAAAGCCCACCTCTAGAATTGACCGAGAGATAGGAAGTGTCGGACAAAGTAAACACACAGACTCAAAGGTTCGTGCAAAAAGACAAGGAAGTCGAACGTCCATGAGGCGAAAATACGACGTCAAAGAATCCGTTCGTCAAAACCTGAGAGGACTTCAACTCGCAAACGAAAGTTTAGTACGTAATAAAAGAAGACTTCAGTGAAACGTAAGAAGACTCTCCGATTCGGTAGGAAGACGTAATCAGTGACCCCTAACCTTCCTATAAGCACGGAGAACCTACTGACACAGACAACGACTTCCACTCGGGAGTGGTAGTCGGGTACTTAATAAATCATAAATGAAACACTTCCTTTACCGTTGGGTGAGGTCATAAGAAAGGACCTCTTAGGGTACCTGCCTCCTCGGACCACCCGATGTCAGGTGCCCCAGCGTTTCTCAGCCTGTGCTGACTCGCTGAAGTGAAAGCGAAAGAAAAGTGAAAACAACCGGTTCTCTCACGGACCAAGTAAAGACTACGTCCACTCAGAGTCCTGTCACCGTCTAAGACCCTGTCTCCCACCTACATCCCCGACCCTACCTCGAGGTGAGCGACCGGTCCTTCAGGAGCGACGTGCCTACACCAGGACAGTGGTCGATCATGAACCACGGATGACGGGCCACGACTGACACGGAGACGACCATGGTGTGTAGGCAGTGGGACCTACCTTCCACCTTTAGTGGGACGAACGACCGGTCGTCGTAGGTCGTAGGGGTACCGAATACGACCGGGTCCGAAGACCCCTACTTGTCTCTCGTGCCCTCGCGGATTCGAAGAACAGGCAGAGACCGTCCAGCTACCCGACCCCGGTACTCCTACGGCTCCGGTGACCCCGGTGAGTGGACCTCTCTGAAACTCATCGGTAGAGATCCTTGGATCTTGAAAGACCTGTTCCCCGGGGGTCGGAGGGAGAAATGGCTCGAGAGACCCAGGGGAACCGGTCAGAGAACCGAACCCCCTGTCGTCCCGACCTTAACCCCACAGCCCAAAACCATTCGACTCGGGGGAGTCCCACTGAGGTCCCAGACTCTAGCTCCGGTACGCCATCCCCTCTCATCCGTCGCCGGGCTCGACTACTCGCACCTGGACTCAGGAAGTCCCACCCACAGACCAGGACCTCCGACACTCGGGGTCCTGTACCCACCACCGGACACCCCACAGAAGCACCGGGAGTTTCAGACCCGCTGTGTTCCGGGTCCCACACCCCACCCCTCCGAAGACCCCCGGGTACCTCCACCACTCTCGTCGACGAGCTACTGGACCCCCGAGGGTAACGACAAGAACAGACTCACACACGTGACACAGGAGTTCGTGTCGGGATGCGGTCGAAAATAATTCGTGACGGTTTGAGACCTCGCACAGTGACCTCTCCTGACCGAAGGTGGGGACCCCTGAACTCCCAAAGCGTCCGAACACGGTACTTGAGACACTGTAAGAAGTTGAGTCCGTCCATTAGAAAGTCGACTGAGAAGGAGAGGAATTTCGTACACCCGAAAAATAACACTTTTATCGGTACTCACATTTATTGGTCCTAGAGGACCCCTGTGGAACAGAGTCCGTAAACCACCCGAAGTCGTCTCTGGGGTGTCGACGGGGTCCCGGTCCCCCACCCCTCCTGTAAGGACCCTCCAGTCGTGGGAAGGGACCGAGGTCTCCCGTGGTGTCTACGTGTTTCGGGACCCCCTACGAGACAGAGATTTCTTTTGGTCACGAACCGTTCGTCCTGTCTACTAGTCAACCCGGCCGTCTCCCCTCCGTCGGTCAAATACATTTTGTCCTCAGAGGAGACGCCGCCCGACGTGGGGCCTCTTACGACAAGGTCTACCACGTGAACCACCCCCGACTGACTCGCGTCGGTCTCTGGTGGGACCTTGAGCCCAATGAGCTCCGGGGCGGCCCGGGGTACCGACTGGACCTCCTACGTTCGGGACGGGACACGGTAGGTGAAGGGAGTGCACCCACACAGGTCCGAGGTACCTCCCGACGGGACTCCTGGGGACTGGGATACAGGGACGGACCGTTCCGAGTCAGGGAGTTAAATCAAAGGAATACGTCGTCCTTTCGACCGAAGAGGGACTTTCCAGTGTCCCCAGAAGGAAGGGACGTCCATGGACGAGAGGAAACACGAACAGTGAGTCCCCCGAGTGCCCACGGTGGTCCGACTCTCTGACGTGAGTGTTCTTGAGTCCACTCTAGTCAACTGTGACCTTCCAGAACTGGAAAATGTCCAAAAGTCACCTCGAGCAAACAAGGGCAAGTCAGGACGAGAAGGACCTACCCCACTGCGAGAAGACCCCTCGAGTCCCGGGGTCCGAGGGAGTAGGTGCACCGAGAAGGCAGAAGTACACGGAGGGTTCCACCGGGACCCTGTCCAGAGGTTAAGGACTCAGTAAGGTCCTCACACGGAGGACTTTACACGTCTCATTCGGGAAGAAACCCGATTTAAACGGTTGAAAATAAAGAAGTTTAGAGGAAGAGGTCTAAGTCCGAGTCTCGGGGAAGGGTCCGAGACAGTGCTTACTGACCAGGGGTCCTGACGAAGGTTCCGAGAGACCGGCACAAGAGAAGACCCAGTCTTTCGGCGGAGACTCTTAGCCCCGTCCCAAGTGTCGGGTCAAGAAGGAACTACCTTGCACTGATGGTCGAAGACATCAGAGCTTACACGTGATCCACACAAAAGACCACAGTTACTGAGCAGGGTGACGACTGTCCTTTTCTCCGGGTCTTTTAAGCCTACGCCAGCCGGGTCGACCTCTCCTCCAACGGGTCTTTACGGTCTACGAGGAGAAGGTCCGGAAGGTCGTCGGTCTGGTACCTGAGGTCGGTCTCAGGCTCCCCGGGACCTCGACGTCGACGAGCCTCCCCGGACGTCCCGGGTTCCGGACAAGGAGTGCAGCAGTACCCCTTGGTGGTCGGGTACCGAACCTCAATGATTACTAACACGTCTGACCCTTCACCTGTCCGACCTTTAGACTTAGTCTCAACTCAAATGTCAGAACTCAGACTTTAGATATCTCGTTCGGCCGTCCTAACATTGGACTTGTTCTAAAGCTCCAATGTCAGAAACTTGAAGAAAAAGGATAAAAAGTACACATTAAAATGAAGACACATAACCTCTCCTCCGTCTAAAAGATTTTTCTCTAGTTCTTATGTGAGATAGTGTTTTTTCATGTCCATCTCCTTTGACTCTCTTTTCTGGGAGGAAAAGTCCCTAACTGTCTCCAAATGTTACGTCTCCCCGGTCGACGTCTTCCTGAGTCTTTCTAGTTTCCCTTTCTAGTCACGAGAGGGTGGCTGGGTTACGACTTTTACAGCCACTCCCGTCCGGGGTCCCGGACGTGCGTCTCAGAGATCTTACGTCTCGAGACGGAGGTCTTCGGTCTCTCTTACTGAAGGTAAAAGTCAGAACTCCCAAGGACGTACGAGTTCTTATTTCGGCAGAGGGGACTGTGTCCCTCGCCGGTGAGCCTCCGTCCGGACCAAAGTTGAGGAACTTGGACTAGTGTCCCCCAAGGGTCGGGTCACCTCGAGACTGCGTCCTCGACAACTGGACACACCGGGGTTCTAGACGAAGTTCGTCTAAAGGACGTTACTCAACCCAGTTCCTTTCAAAAAGTGACTACGAACTAAATAAAAATTATATAAAATATGCTGGTGCAACGGAAGAAGGAAGAAACCCTCACGGGTATTGTTTTATGAGGTGAGTGACCGGACTTACTACGAGTCCCGGGTTGCACTCTTGCAGGACTCCAAGAAACACGTCGGGACCGAACAGACAATTCCTCCAAAACAATAAAGTCGTTGGAAGTTTGTCCATTATTTATTTAAAGGTGACCCAACCGTGAAGGAGAGTAAAGGACTTCCTCCCCGCCTAACAAGTTTCTCGAGGGACCCCTATGAGGTCCGGGAGAATATTACTGACTTACTGGTGACGCAGTAACGGAATGTCGTGACAGTGCATCTTTTGGGTCCCTTCCGGTGAATATTATAGTCACAGTCTCGACCCTCACAGACATAACCTTAACAAGACTTCTATTTCTTTGGTGGTTTAGTTCAATGATGTCTTTCACCAGTTTCTCCGGATTTTGGAAACATCTACGAGAAAACCTTCTGTACCGAACGTGTCACAGTAGACGTCTTCTAATCTTTTCGGACCAATGGAGACTTCTCGTACTCCCACTGCACTACAGGTCGTGTTTCACGTCTCAGAACGGACTGTGTCCGGCCGTCGAGAAGTAGTCGAGAACCTCCAAAGACTTTCGACTAACGGAGAGAAACCACTATACGTAATGTTAATCTAAGTTCACGTATACTTTTTGTTTACTCGTTTCTAGATTTTCGACAGGACGACGGGTGAGTTTTACTAATTCACTAATACGTTTTCTTCTAAGGAGTCTTCACACCTTACACGTTCTGAGTTAACGAAGATCCGGACTTTATTCCTCGAATTAAACTGTCAGTGAATTTAACTATAACGAAAGTTATTGGTACGTGACGAGTAAAACATTTCCTTGGGGTTTAACAGTCAGGGTCATGAAGTGATTTGAAAGGATTGTGGGATTAAGGTCAATAAATTAGTATATTAATTTTTCACTATTTTTATCTTGTTCTTTTGTTAATTCATATTTTTTAGAACTCTTAAGTCACCCAGGTAGATTTTGTCATCGTAATAACCTTAATAATTATACTTAAATATTCTGTGAATAAAAGTATTCATTTCTCTCCTTGTCCTTTTCTTTCTCGATCCCTTTTTTTTTCCAAAGAAGGATAAGGAAAGAACAAGTTTTAAACTCGACTAAATCTATAATTTCTTACTGACAAACCATTTACGGTATAAAGGGGAGAAAAGTAAGGTTTGGTTAACGATAAAATAAGGAAAAGATAATGGTTTAGTAAGCTCTTATAAGATCTAAAAGATCTTTTGTATTTATTTAATCTTTTCACTTTTTATGACTTTAAAGTTGAGTTATGGTAGTGTGATATTTAAATAGTACTTTTATTTGAGATCAAGTTAACAAAATTTAAGATGAATATAAGTGATGTCACATCGGTACCGTATCGAAATCGAGTAATGCACATAGACTACACTCTAATAATCCCTATTAAATGTATATACTAAATAAGACCTACGTCCGAAATCTCAATCTGAGGGACCCAGTTTGATAACCAAAACAGTTAGTGTCGACATGTGTCGAATGTTCGAAACCGTTTAATAAAAAGATAGACTATTTTACACTTATCATCATGTGTATGAAGTGTTCCGATAACATTCGTAATACACTGAATTTTTGACTTTCGTGAATCTTATCACGTGACCCGAAGGGACCATCGAGTCAACCACTTCTTAGGTGGATGTTACGTCTCTGGGGTCAAACTAAGGACCAGTCCTTCTAGACGACCTTTCCCTATCCGATGGTGAGGTCATAAGAACCCGAAGGGACTACCAAGTCGACCATTTCTTAGACGGACGTCATACCCTATGGACTCAAGTCAGCGACCCGACCCTTCTAGGGGACCCCTTCCTTTACCGATGGGTGAGGTCATAAGGTCGGAACTCTTAAGGTACCTAACATATCAGGTACCCCACCGTTTCTCAGTCTGTACTGACTCACTGAACGTGAAAGTCTTATCACGTGTAAATAAGTTATGTAAATTGGTATAACTACCACTACTATTATCATTACACGTTCTTCTATTTATTGAACCAATTCATTGAGTCACACATATCTTTCAACTTATCCTAGATTAAGAACGGAAGTTACTCATACGTCACTTATCCTGTTCATCTATTTATTGTTCTTACGTTTCTATACTTTAATCCTTTAAGGTTCCTCGAACTATAATGTACTCTAAATTCCTTAGTAATTAAGTCGTACCGTAAGTAAATAAGTAAAGTTAAACTATTTAATAATATTATGTCAAAAATTTACTAATATACGATCAATTAACGTTACTTTAAATTATGAATTTTAATAAACCACTCGGTCGTATAAGGAGTTTACTACTACAAATTATATCTATTGACAATCGATAAATTCCTACTCCAAAATATCAGACGAGGGTAGTTAAATAGTAGAAACGAAAGTACTATTAAATCAAAATACGGGTTAAAATATATTTTCACGAAGAGAAGGAATGTCAGGAAAAGCTATATAGGTAGTTGACTACTGTAAACAACTTTCAGAGGATATATAAATGGTCATATGAACGAGGAGTTTTCTTCATCTATATAAAAATACACATTGTTGTTCTACTTACTCAATATATGTGTTATTTTTGTTAAAGGTTAACGTCTTTTACGTGTTTCGGTAACCACTTTTACAAGAGTTACACATTGTCACTTTTTCGATTTTGGGATTAATATCAAAATTTTCGGAAAGTTTAGTTATCGTTTTTTATACGTGTCACCTTTTCCCTCATCTTGTACTCTTCTACCAATGTTAAAATCTTTTTCAGTTCATATACTCTGTACAAATTAAAGTAATCGTTATTTTTACGGTTACATTGGTTTCAAATTTACGTAAGAAGTCAACAATATAAACGTTTATAAATATTGTGTACGACAACCACTTTCACGTTCCTTTCCCCTGAAGACCGACTACCTTCGTATTTAATTGTATCTTTTGGTATAACGAATCCTTAAAAGAAAATTTTATTTATAGTTACATATGTCTATAGATAGATGTTCTTCTAACAGATCCGTTAGAATTATTTCTTTCATCCAAATAAATCCTTTACTACATGAAATCTTTATCCACTTTACTTATAAATAACCATGTCTGTCCACGAGTGTCACAAGTCGCAGAGTGAAACTCCTGGTCAGGGGTCCACAAAGTCATTACAAAAACCGGTAAATACCGAGTGTAGACCCAAGGGGGTCCTTAACTGAGGGACTCCAGGTGTGGGACGACCCCCCGACTGAGCAGTTACGTCCACCTGTTTCTACGTCGAGGGACAAAGTTAAGACTCAGTGAGACGACCCCTTAGGGTTGACCTCGAGAAGTACTCTAACAGAAAATGTTCTGACGTAATATAAAAGTGAAGAGAAGACCAGACACGATAAAGGAATGTCCATAACAAGAATCATCGGGTTATGTGAAGGACGTCTGTTTAGAGGTAGAGTTTTAGACAATAGGTCCTTGGGTCGGATTCTGTCAACCACGGTCTTCCCCTGACCTTTCCTTTGGTCACCACACAACCAATGACAATCTCGTGACCCAGAGACCCTTCTTTATGTAGAACTAAATACTGAGAACGATTAAAGGAACCATATTTAAGCAGGTAGAACCCTCTAGAATGGTTTACGTCTCGACCCTTTTCTACACATGTCAACGAAGAACACGACATCACACCGACCGAATCGGGAGATCATCTTTCAGAGAGTGCACGTTAAACCTTGAACTAATGAGTGGTGATTGACAAACGTCCGTTGCACAGGAGGTAGGTCAATCATCCACCTCACCATTAACGGACAACGTGACGACGTCAACAATTCTGAAGTAAGGACCACTTGACACTACCTTACATCTATCTATCGTTACGAGATCATGTGTCTCATGGGTATGGTGTCACTAAACCTTCTCACCCTGTTCATCACTATATTCTTGTCACCGTAGCCTGCTCATGGTACTACTTGATCTCTTTCTTTTATTTTTGGCTTTCCCATACTTAGTGGTTAACTTTGTCTTCAAACTCTTAGTCTCTCCGAGAAACCGACGTTTATTTCTCTGGAAGTGGAGGACGTAGGTGTCCCGTCATTTTTGTTCTGTCAACATTCGGGTTCCTAAATTAATACAATACCGATATAGAACCACTGAAAACCCAGAGAGTACGGTCTCTCTTTGTTTTTCCTCTCTTCCTCAGTGGTAGGTCCGAAACCGTCGACTGAGACAAATAATCCACCTCATTTCCGACGACAAATTGGTCCACCCGTCTTTCTGAGAGAGACTTTGGAGCAGATACTCCCGTAGAAACTATCAGTAAGGGAACGAGTGAGAACAAATATTTACCTTTGCACGACGTCGGTGTTGGACTCTTTTCTTGAACTAGATTCGGGACTCAATCCTTTTGTATGGTTTAAAAGACCCTAGTCTTTTTCTCGAGAGTCCAAAGGAGACCTGAGTCGGTGACACCGACCTTTACTCACCTACTTGACCAACAACGCTACTTCCCGCGTGTTGCACCCTAAACTGTATTTCAGTGTAGGAGCAATTGACTTGGAGGTCCTAGTACACACCTTAGTTCCATTGAAGAAAGTCCTGACTGAAAAAAACGACTCATCGAAAGATATCAACCCCGAAAAGACACTCAACATCTTATAAATCGTCGTAGAGATTGGTGAGCAAAGGTCCTCGTGAGTGAGCGAACACTATTGACTACTACAGAGATGTGTAACAGTTCACAAGAAACCCCCTGTTTTAGTGGAGGTCAGCTCTTAGTGAAGACATCTAAGTACTTTCTTCAGTCCTCTCGTGTCTCCTACTTTCTCATTTGAAATAAACTTGTACAGTCCTTTCCGAAGTCTGTCGTCCATTACCAACTATGATAATTCTTAAGATGTGTCAGTTGTGAAACCCCCTTCTTAGGTGTCACTTGACGATAATTTTATTTGAGTCATTACGGTAAATAATTCGATTAATTCAATAATCCTTGTCAAAGATTCACTCAATCATATATGACTCCTAGACATACAAACGAATCTAACCATCCTACAGTTGTAGTGGGTTTCTGGGTAGTACAAAAGGAGAAACATAGAACTAATTTAATGGGGAAAAAACTGGGACTTTACAGTCAGATGACGTTTTTTCCCGTGTTTATTTAATTATGTTTCTACAGTATTCTCACCTTAAAAAGAGTTAACCTAAACACTGGCGTTTGTCTACCACGTTTTTCGTACTCTTGTGGGGACAAGTATCAACTTTGGTTTCGTATAACTCAGGAGAAGTCTGAATAAAGCTTTTTATTCAAGTATAAAAATCTTTTGTGAACTCGAGAAACTGATAGTAGGGAAGGGGAGTGGTCAGGGATCAAGGGAGAAAATATACGTAAAAATAAATATGACAATGTATGGTTTTTTAATTACGATTTGAGTTCTAGTACAAAGATATATCAGTTTTAGTACTATTAATCTTTGTTGGTGTACTAACTGACATGTTAATAAAAAGAAAGTATTGGAATCTGAGATCATTTATATTGTGTTTTTCTTTGAAACTCTATCTAATACGGAAAAGTCTGAATGTGATCTATGGTCTCGGAGATGTTACTTCACGAGTAGAAGTCTTGTAAACATAAGAACACCGGTAAAGGGTAACTCAAAAGACGTAGATAACGAAAATACTACACTATTGACGGATTCACTTTTTATTGTACCTAATTTTACTAAAAGAGGAGACCCTAAGTTCAACAAGAAATACTCGGAGTCAGGAGACGAATCGTAGAAATAAGGGACTTCTATCAAAAGATCTACTGAAAGTGGAACTACTGACTCAACTACTTCAGTCTACTATTACTATAAGTGTTCGACTTGTTTGACACCCTTTTCAGTGAATCAAGACCAGTTACTATGTTTCCGTAAAGAGTACAATATACCAAAAGGAGAAAGGGTCGTTTTTCTATTCTCTCTTAATGGTAAAACCTCATAAGACGGTTGTTACAAGACAAGAAGTTCATTTACAGTTCATTAACCTTTATGTGACTGTAAACTCTAATGATATATACAATCGTACGGAAATTAGTATTCTTATGAGAAATTATCACAAAAGATCTATATCCAAAGGTTATCATTCAGGAGTACTTCTCAGTGGTTATCATCAAAGTTAGACCCCGATTACCACAAAGTATTTACACTTGAAAAGGTGAGTACGGAAACTCTCTCGTGGTAAATTTTTAGTGTGGTTTTCTGAAACGAAGACCCTTCCTCATTCTTTTGAAAAGGGATAAAAGGGGAGATTCCTGTTGATTTCCCGTGTTGATAATGTATGTTTTGTTTGAGATTTTCACGTCTCTTCTTCGTCTGATCATCCTTGGAACTCTGGATTCCTAGTTTTGTCCCTACGTGGGGGCTTGGGTGGGACCGAAAGAAAGTCAGAGTATTTAGGACCCGAACCTCTACTTCTTCATCCATATTTCTAGGTCTGGGTGGTTGTCGACGTCTGTTTTTCTCGGGTCACTTTCGGATGAGAGAGATCAGTTTCCTGTCCTCCTTCCGTCGAATCGTTCTTTTGAAAATCCGTTATTGTTGACATGAGGTCGGCTTTTGGTGTCTCCGTTACCACTGGGGTCATGGTGAGTACGGTCATTTCCCCTTACCCATCCCGTCTGGAGGTGAGAGCAGCCTGATATTACTCACTCGGGTGGGTGGACGGTTCCACTACAGTTCTCTTCCAGTCCAATCCTCGATCTTGAAAGTAGAGACGGTCCGTCTACACTACTTGGGGAAGGGGAAAGTCACATCTACTTCTTTAAACTCTTAGGTCCTTAAGGTCAGGGTAGTCAGTCATTACTCCGTAAGAGGGTAAAGGACGACTCCACTTCAGTCACCTAAAAGTGGGGTCGGGCCCCGTTACTCTGGGTAACGTACCACAGTCACCTCCAGTTTCGTCGTCGTCATTTCTCCTAAAGGACGAAGGGACCACCGAGTCATCATCTCTTAGACAGACGTTACGTCATCTACATCCTCTTCACCCAAACTAGGAACCTAAACCTTCTAGGGGATGTTCGTACCGTTGGGGGAGGTCATAAGAACGGACTTCTGGGGTACCTGTCTCTTCGGACCACCCGATGTCAGGTACCCCAGCGTCTCAGCCTGTGTTGACTCGTTGCAGTGAAGAGTTTGACATAGGTAGCTTATCGTTCTCGGTTCTAAAGGATAGATTTGTTATCGTTTCTTATACGTTATTTTCGACCCCTAAAAGGGGGGTTTATACTAAAAAGATAGTATCAATTCTAAGGTACACGACCTTTTTCCTTCTTTTATACCTCTCTCTGCTCCTCGGGTCCTTCAAATAGACATATCCCTGATAGAGGTCTCATCGGAAACCACCAAATCGGAATCCAACTCTTTGACTCGAAACTTATTTTTAAAGTTACTTCTTTTATTTATTTAGATACGTCTTAATTAATTTCCCTTCTTAAGACTCATTTTGATTTCATTTATATAGTTACAGAATCGGATTACCATTTGATTGATCTTATCTATGTTCTATTCTTATCTAAAAGGACTAAACAATTCTTAGGTAAAGTATTGAAGGTATCATTTACTCTTTTACTATGTTCGTAAATTGAGTCAGAGTCTTAATTTTACATAATAATATGGTACTGTAACCCTTATTAAAGTAATACAATATAAAACAACAATAAATCAGCGATTCAGCACAGGTTGAGAAAACGTTCGGGTCTCTAACATCGGACGGTCCGAGGAGACAGGGACCCTAAAAGGTCCGTTGTTATGACCTCGTCCAACGATTAAGGAAGAGGTCCCCTCGAAGGGTTTGGTTCCTATCTTGGACGTAGAGGAGGACGTGACGTCCGTCTAAGAAACGGTGACTTCGAGGTCATGAAACCGGTGGAGTACTCTTCTCGACTGAGTAACCTTTTTTGAGACTACGACCCTCCCCAACCCCCGTCCTCCTCTTCCCCTGCTGGCTCTTACTCTACCGAGCTACCGTAGTACCTGAGCTACCTGCACTCAGACTCACTTGGGGCCCTCTACCACTACTTGTCCCTCCGGACCGCACGACGCTAAGTACCCCAGCGTTTCTCAGCCTGTGCTGACTCTCTGACTTGACTCGACTTGACTCGGTGGACCCTTCGGGTAGAAACAATATATATACCGATAAAAAGAATTTAATAATTATAAAATATAATAGATCGTTACAATTGTACCTTTGGATCTCTCTCGTTTTGCACACTTAATTATAGACGTCTGAACATTATTGACTCAACGTTAAATAACTTACTTAAATGTCAAAAACGGGGAAAGGGGATCGTGTTACCAGAGGTACTCTAACTTTATCTTCTCACGGTCCCGTCTCTTACTCCTTCCTAAAAACACCCGCCTTGACCATTTCTGATCTCCTTTTTCCTTCCTCTACACACAAGAGATAAGTGCCACTTGAATTGTCGGTGGACACATGTCAGTACAGTAGAGGTCAAATTTAATGCCAGATAGGACCCCGGTAGGAACGTTTGTGGTACACCGAAACAGTGCAGAGGTAGGGGGACGTTACCTCTTGAATAAAAATAAGGGTCAACTGGATCTTTAGTGTGTCAAGATAGTACGTTTTTCCCAAGTTCATTAAATGAGTACACACACATCAGAAGGTGTTCTTCGACCACCGCTCTTGTGTGGTCCACGAAGACTCTCCAAAGACGAAACACCGACGTGTGAATTTTTAGTCTCGGTCAAAGGGCTCGAAACTTCGTCTCCGGTACTTAGGTATGGACGTCGAAGTACAGGTTCCCTAAGGGTATGGGAAAAGTTTTTAATTAATTAAAAACCGACACGCCCCCAGAAGCAACGACACGTCCCAAAGAGATCGACGCCGTTCGTTTCCGACGGGATCCGCGGCACATCCCCGAAGAGTGCCACCCCCGAAGAGAACGACTCCTCGTGCCCGACATCCCACGTACCCGAAGTTATCAACATCGTGCACCCGAGTCATCAACCCAAGGGCCGACATCTCGTGTCGGAGTTATCGACACTGTGTACCCGAACCAACTAGGTTTCGTTCACCCTAGCATGGGTCCCGTCCCTAGTTTAGGTACAGAGAACATAACCGTCCGTCTAAGAACAGATGGCGCGGTGGTCCCTTCAGGAGGGTACTCGACGAAATTACATCTGGGTAGGCGACGAGTCCAAACTTTGTACGATCAGTGCCGGGTAAGTCTCTAAAAAAAGGTACTCTGGGGTACCTGACATCGGATGGTCCGAGGAGTCAGGTACCCTAAAAGGTCCGTTCTTATGACCTCACCCGACGGTGATTTCTATTCGATAGTTATTACACTCGTTCTTAGGGGTTTGCCTTTACACATTACCACCCTTTTCACTTCTTATGACTCCTCTCAACTCCAGGTCAGGTTTGAATAGTTTTAGACCTTTCATCACCTTTTTACGAGACCCCTAAAAACACCTCATGAGACTTACGATTTCTTTACTAAGACGAAGACTAGACCATCCGTTGTAACATTTACGATCGTCCATTATATAAGTCTCATCCCAAAATCCTTATAGTCAGGATTTTGTACCATACTTTATGTCACTTTTTACACCCTCTCCTCTGACCTAGTTTGCTACGATTCAATAAACAAGAAATGAATATTCCTTTTTCTATAAATTAATACACGTTTTTGATTAAACTCTCAGTCTAGTCAAAACAACACAAGTCAACGAAACAGCAAAGACTAATAAACGTTGGGGTACCTGACGTCGTACGGTCCGAAGGGACAGGAAGTGGGAGAGGGTCTTGAACGAGTCTGAGTACAAGTAACTCAGTCACTACGGTAGGTTGGTAGAGTAGGGAGACTTCAGGGAAAGAGGAGGACGGAACTGAGAAAGGGTCGTAGTCCCAGAAATGACTACTCAGCCGATAAGTGTAGTCCACCGGGTTCATAACCTCGAAGTCGTAGTCAGGAATGTTGCTTATAAGTCCTGACTAAAGGAAATCTAACTGACCAAACTGAGGAACGTCAGGTTCCCTGAGAATTCACAGAAGAGGTTGTGGTGTCGATTTTTCGTAGTTAAGAAGTCACAAGTCGGAAGAAATATCAGGTTTAGAATGTAGGTATGTACTGATGACCTTTTTGGTATCAAAATTGATATATCTGGAAACAACCGTTTCATTACAGAGACGAAAAATTATACGACAGATCAAGACAGTATCGAAAGGAAGGTTCCTCGTACGTGTAAAAATAAAACACCGACGTCAGTGGTAGACGTCACTAAAACCTCGGGTTCTTTTATCAGAGAGTGACAAAGGTGACAAAGGGGTAGATAGACGGTACTTCACTATCTTGACCTACGGTAGTAGAAGAAAAAAACTTACAACTCAAAATTCAGTCGAAAAAGTGAGAGGAGAAAATGGAAGTAGTTCTCCGAGAAATCAAGGAGTAGAGAAAGACGGTAATTGTACCATAGTAAACGTATAGACTCCAATAACTATAAAGAGGGTCGTTAGAACTAAGACCGAACACCAAGTAGGTAGGACCGTGAAGCGTTCTACATAAGACGCATCTTCAATTTATTCGTCCCACTTTTATATGTCAGAACTACATGAGGAAAGGACTAAACCTTGGTCAGACAACAAGGTACAAGATTGTCAAGATTGACAACGAAGAACTGGACGTATATCCAAAGAGTCCTCCGTCTATTCCACCGGACCATAAGGGTAGAGAAATTCTTAAAAGGTGTCAAACAACACTAAGTGTATCGGTTTCCGAAATCACATCAGTTACTTCGTCTTCATTCCTCCCATTCCTTCTGTTTATTATATTGTACATTGTAGATTAGTATGATATAAGAAGGACTTAATCTCTGAACGGACAAAGAGACACACGTACACACACGAGTCAGTACAGGCTGAGAAACTCTGGGGTAGCTGACATCGGGCGGTCCGAGGAGACAAGTACCTTAGTAGGGTTGTTCTTATGACCTCACCCAACGGTAAAGAAGAAGGTCCCTTGGACGGACTGGGTCCCTAGCCTGGGGACAAAGACACCGAGGACGTGACCGTCCGCCCAAGAAATGGTGACTCGGTGGACCCTTCGAGTATGGACAAAAAGACATCTGGGATACTTCTGACGGAATGAATGTATCCTCAATCAAAGATATGAGAGTCAAAAGGAATTATTTCCGAAACAGTCCATCTTGATCAATATTTTTTGATCATTTTGAAGGCAGAACTGAAAAAGTAACTGTTTCGTAAACACTGACAATGAAACCTAATGATCACTGAACCTTTAACTTTATGTCGAGAGTCTGGTCGTCCAGAATACATCGAATCAATAAAATGACCTTTATTTGACCGGTTCTCTTTCCTTACTCGTTTCTTAGCTTCTCTTAAATCTGTTTTGTAGATTTATCCTTTTATTAAACGTAAATAGAGAATTTTCGACTAAATTTTAAAATAGAATTGTACACACTTAGGAGTTAGTAAATAAATAATTATTAGTATTGAAATTAAAAATTAAGTGGATACAAAGGTTTTCAATCTTTTAAAGGTTTTTAATTTTTTTTTGATTAACCCTTTAGTTTAAAATCAAAAGGAGTCATTAGATGAAGGTTTAGGAAAGTCGAAAAAAAAAAAAAAGGAAAGGTTTGAGGTCACTGTCTTTGATCGAGACACGAAGGTCTAAAGTCCTTATCAACATCTACTCAACGATATTTACGGTTGAAAGACCAGACCAGATCATACTATTAAAACCACCATCAAAAAGTATCGACCACAAAAACTTAGGTAAATGTCCTCTTTACATCCAAAACAAAAAAAGAAAAAATCTTTTAACGTGAGTTCGTTCCGTACAAAAAGATTCGTAAAAAAAAAAGTCATAGACACCTTTTTTTTTTTTTTGTGTTCTTTTGGTTTTAGATCTTTGTAGACAAAAGGAAGTTTAGAGACACTGAAAGGTACAGGTAAGGAATCAATAATGGTTGTTGACTCACATTTCACCCACTAAAGAGATCCTACGAGACATGTCTTTTTGTCCTTTTTTATTTGTCCTTCTATTATAAAGACTTGGGTATTCTATGCGTGAAACCTAACCGTTCGTCGAGAGTCAAGAATTTGGTTTAACACTAGATCCAATTGAACGATAAACTTAAACAAACCAAGGATAGAGTAAAGTTGTTTTAGAGATACGTAAAATCCCATCTTTTAAAACCTTCTCCACTCTTACTGGGACTTCCATCGTAACACCAAGTGCCTAAACACATACGAAACCCCGAACGAGATGTTCCTCTACTGAGAAGACCTTAAAAGGTCTAGGACGGTAATTGAATAAATCATTAGGACCTCTTCGATGAATTTAGTAAGAGAATTAAAGTAGTTGTTTTACGCTCATTAATCTGAATAGATGTAGTAACTTTAACAGACTTGATACTCTTTATGTCCTTAATCATTGAATGAACCACCGAGTCTACCATTTCTTAGACGGACGGTTCGTCCTCTGGACCCAAACTAGGGATCCAGGCCTTCTATCGACCACCTCCTTGTCGATGGGTGAGGTCATAAGAACGGACTTCTTAGGGTGTCTGTCTCCTCGGACCATCCGAAACACTGAGACTTTGAGTCTCGGACAACTGTCCGGTGTCACGGATTCTCGACTATAACTAGTAACATGTCCCTCCCAACTTTCAGTTAAACTCTGGAGAAGGAAAAAAGTCGTTGCACCAAGGAGACTGAAATCCTACTGATTAGTCAAGTGGACCTCTATCCCTCTACCACTTCCACCGACTTATCAGTGTATTCGAAAGATTTGGAAGGGGTTGACCAACATTTTCTCTTTCAGTGTTACTAAGATTTGCACTTTCCCTACGACACACTCCCCTCAAGTGGTAGGGACTCTCCTCTCAGGAGGTCTTCCTTCGTTTACGACGATCGTTGTACTTGTCCGAATCTTCGTCTAAGAAGGGGTCCTCGGGGCTACCTCAGGTCGGGTCGGTCGGAGCCCGTGGGTTGGACACCCTGGGACCCGTCCCCTGAGTCGGGGAGACCTGAAGACCGGAAACCTCACATTCAATTATTCACCCACAATAAACTTCGACAAACGTAAGACCATTAAACAGCACGTCATTGTCTCTGGGTCACATAACTCATTTACCAGGTCAAGGGTGAAAATACGTGAACCACTCTACGATCACAAGGAGAGTTATGTTAAGGAATAATACTTGGACCGACGGAGGAACCTATTGACGTAGGCAAACAATAATAAGGAATCCTATTCCTCCGAACGAGTGGACCTTTAGAACAAGGGTAATTAAACTCGTCCATTTGCACACAGTTTAGTCTTATTGTGTGACTAAGACAGTGGAAAATTTTACGACAAATATTTCTCCTACATCAAACCAGATTCTGGAACATAAAGAATACGTGTTTGTCACGTGGTACAAACGTCGTTCTCTACGTTTCTGGTTCAGTCATCATCGTATGACAGACGTTTCCCACAGGTACACAAACACTTCCTTTGTTTAATAGTGTCTTTTTCGTAGAACACACGACAATCCTTAAATTTTACGACACTCAGGTGACCTTATAGACCGTTGAAACGATACTTCAGAACAAAAGTAATTTTACCAAATCCGACTTGGAAAGAAAGTATCAAATTCTAAGGAAAGGTAAGAGGGAAGAGGGACGGAGGTTGGGGGAGAGAATTTTTAGGGACCATAAAACCGTTTAGTCCGTCTGACTTTTTGTTTGAACGAATTGTAAAACGGTTCGTAGAGAGATTATTACTGTGTCTTTGTAACCTCCCGTACGAAGGAGGCACGGCGACAACACGTACACAAACCAAAAGCGTACAATTAGTACTTGACACATATAACGTACCCCGTGATTACCGGAGCAAATAGGTAAAGGTCCCAGAAAGATACAGTGCTTTCGGGTCAACGACTACAACAACTCCGTACATTTGTTTGAGTCAACATCATAATTATAAACAAATGGAGACGTCGTAAAGAAATCAGTGAAGAAGGAACTAAAACAGGTGAAACTAGATAAGAACAAAACCAATGACACATTATTTTATAGACATAAATAATGACATTTAGATGTTATGAACATAATACCCGTGACTAAGATAGACAGTCCTTAAGGCTACCCCGTGTCGTCCCTACCGAACACTGACGGTGTATCGTAGACCCCGGAGGCGATTCCATCAAAGTTTATAGACTCCCGGTCTCAGTAGACCTCCCAAGGAGTCAGTCTGCAGACCACAGACCGGACCCCACTGAGTTTCCGACCTGAGTCGACCCTGAGAACTACTCCCCGTAGGTGGGCGTGGAGAAGGTACACCCCACCCTCTGTGTGCCGTGTCACCCCTCCAAGGCCTCCTCCTGCGGCACCTGCGTCTCAGGTCTCTCACTCGGAGCTTACTGGACCCGGTGTTCTCTTCGACCTACTTACTCGGTCGGAGCTCCAGTCCACCGGCGTGGGCACAACATGAGCTACCTGACTTTGGTCGTGTCCGGGTAGGTCTGACTTCCTTCTTGTCTATATACAAAAGAAAAAGAAATAACTAAACCGAATCAGTACCGTGGACCTGAGAAAGCAACGCCGTACCCTTGAGAATCAACACCGTACACCCCAGATCCTGGGGTTGTTCCCTACCTTGGACCCAGGGGACGTAACCCTCAAACCTCAGAATCGGTGACCTGGTGCTCCCTATATGAATCTGACGTAAAGAACTACTCTCACAGTGTTTCGTGTAAAGTCTTTGTGTAAGACACACCCTATGTAAACCACGGGTAGAAGTCCTTTATCTTATACGATTTAAGTAGCAGCCCGATGTTCTCAAGTTTAGAGTGTCAGATGTTTTATGTCAGTGAGAGAAGACTCTGGGGGTTCGGAGTGAGATAAAACCGAAGATGGAGCCCGAGTTCGAGGTTTAAGAACAGTAGATTTCGTCCACTGTACATCTATTCTGTGGAACCTACGTTAAGGAGTTCACACCAAAGAGAGTTAGACTAGACTTTCGCTTTCTCAGTCCAATAGACTGAGGTCTCTCGTTTGTACACTACCAGTTTGTCTAAATCCTACTGTGACTATCTGACAGGATAAGTTTTTGTCTTAGAGGACAGGGATCGTTAAGACTTTAGGTCGTCCCGGTACAATGACCAAGGAACTACTTCCGAGTCTGGGCGTTGGACTCTCTACGAGAGACACCGAAAACCTAGGTAGGACCCGGGAAGTAAGGAGAGGGTCCTGTAAGAAGAAAAAGTGTTCGACATCGGGCATAAATATCGACTCGTCTACAAACAAATAAAACGAAAGTACGACATAAAACAGACATCTTCGAACCCCTCAGTTTCTGAGAAGTAAAATACGATAGAGACAACGAAAGTCAAAGTCACTTGTGTAAAGGAATTTTGGGACACCCAAACAATATACAGTTGAATACTTGGATTGATAAATCTGCTTTTAGATATAAGTATGTAGAGAATATTTATTCGGGTAAAGACGTGACCCGGTGAACACGTTGAAGACACCTTAGGAATTCTGAATTTTTTTTTTTTTTCAGGATGAAAAGGAGAATTGTCTCCGTCTGGGACTTCTCGTAATCCTTCGACAGACGGGTAGACTTACGCAGGCGTCTAATACTTGCATTTAGAAAAGCTCCGGAAGTGCTTCCGAAGGGTCAGTATGTATTTCAAAGTAGAACTGTAGAACTGAGACACTGTCACAAAAAGACAATCGTGAGACTATAAACTTGGCTTCTAGGAAAGAATAAATTCCAAAAAGACAACACTTAACGAAAGGATGCCAGGGATGTCAACGAGAACTTTTGGTTTATCTCAATCAAAGAGTCCAGTAACGAGACGACAACGGAAGACGGTGTTCGACGCTCTCTCCGGTGCCCGTGGTCGAGGAGAAGGTTTCGGAACAACGGGTCGAACGACTCAAGTAGTCACAAAAGGACTAAGGGGGGTCCTGACAAAGGGAAGAAGATCGAAGGTTGTCGTCAGAGGGGTCAGCGAAACCGGAAGTACCTAACAGACTCCCGGTGGACGTAAGGCTACTGACACGATTGTTTTAAGGGGTTCGACTCCTAAATTTTGTGGTCTCCAGGTAAGAGAGTACCAAGACCTCTTGGTCAGATTTCGACCTAAAATGACCGCTTTGGTTCCACAGTCACCCCGAGTCAGGGGAGACTTTAGAGAGCACCTCTTAGAGGAGAAACGACGAGAGAGAAGACACCAGGACGGACGGAGTGAGCGTAGAGACGAGCCCAAAGTGTACCGGAGGAGAGACACAGGTCGGAGCGAGGAAGAGGGAGATTGTCCTGTGACACTATCCGGACCTATTCGACATTTACGGGGCAGTACTCTAGCAAGTAGAAAAGAAGACGTTCTTATTTGTTCCAATACAACTGTCCACAGAGGAGTCCTTACCCCTACACCCACAGAGTACCACGAGTAAAAAACCAAATGGTGTCCGAAAAGTCTCAAGAACCTCTTCCTTTGCCGTTGGGTGAGGTCATGAGAACGGACCTTTTAGGGTACCTACCTCCTCGGACCGCCCGATGTCAGGTACCCCAACGTTTCTCAGCCTGTCCTGTCTCTCTGAAGTGAAAGTGAAATCCCAACCAAAAACTGTCACAAAGTAAAGTACTGTAGGTCAAGATAAATTTAATGATAATAACGGATTTGTGTCGTGGATCCTGAAACGTGGGGAAGACGGGGGGGGGGGTTTTTTTTTAAGGGTCATCTGCGGATTAAAGATAAGCCACCATAGTCCCCGGAGACGACCCCGACTGACCTTCCTGGCGGTAAACCTTAGTCCGCACACAGGCGGCGACCCGACCCGCGTCACTTCCGTCCGAGTCACCCCTTCACCTGCCTAGTGTGCACGCTCCGAAGAGCCACAACGAGTCCGAAGGGGGTCGCACTCTCGGGACCCCTCGATAAGTCGAGTGACACGAAGTCACTAAGTTGTGTCAGTGTCGGGTTGGTCCGTCTACGGCCACCCTGGGAGTTACCCCCGCTAGCGTGTCGTGCCATACCTCGCGCACCCTCCTCTCTCTAAGGGTGCCGGTAGACACTTTTTACGTGTGTCCTGTTTTATTCTTTATCGTTCATGACTTATGTGTCCAATATAATAATTGAGTTAAAATTTGAGTGGATGAGGTACCGATTCTTCAGTGGGTCTGTGTGTGTCTCATACACTTTGGAACTTAGTGACAGAGTAGTTAAGGAATACTTTGTTTCTAGACTCCTTGTCGAACCAGGACGGTGCATCTTTACACACTCCCGACTCGTAAGTATTCTCCCATTGAACTTTTCGGTGACTCCTTGTTTTTCCCTTTATAAAATTTTTATGGACTCAGTATTCATAAAAAATAAAAAAACAGAGTTATTAAGAGACCTTCCACCTGACGAACCCTCCACCTTTGTTGAGGGGTTCTACGGACCTCTTAAGGAAGATGAAACAAATAAGGAGTCCCAGTTGAAAAATTACTGAAACGACTCATCTTAATAAAGTAGGACCACAAAAAGTTAACGTTGAAAATCTCTCCCAAACCTATCACAGGAGACAGAAATAAAGGGGACACTCATCAACGACCGCCTCTGTTCTCCCCGAAGAAGGTAGTGAACCGTATAACAAAGAGAAATGTTTATCCTTCCTTATGAGAATAGTACCTTAGTTTGATCTTGTTCCGAAGGTTGGTGAGATTTTTTATCTCACTTTTAATACTATGACACTTTCGATAATATAATTACCTTAACTTCCTTTTTCACGTCTCACCCTTTAAAACCCTTCCCGGTAAAAGTCTTAAAGGTTTACGTTCCGAAATGTGAGAGACTTCTGAATCTAATTTAAAAAGTAGAGTATCCTTCGACCGGAGTTCGAAACCGCGAACAGTGTTGAAATAAAGTCGACCGTAACGAGAGGGACACCCAGTGAACCAACAAAGTGGACACAGGAAAGAAGTACGTCGGTCTGACACAATCGTAGGACCAAACAAAGGAAGGTAACTGTACAGACTCATACGACTATCGGGATCAAGGCGACCCACCATACACTGGAAGTTTTACGACAAGAACATGAAACGTCGGTTTTACGGTACCTCGACTTTGCCTTGTTGTACCCTCCTTTTAATCTAGAGAGTGTATTAATAAAACCTAAAAAGTCCAAGAACTTGACCCAAAATTCACTAATCTTCTTCTTTTTTCGGGGGAAACTCGTTTTATGACGAAACAGTAGAACTAAAATCTCACAAGAACGTGAGTTTCGTCGATTTGCACACCTTTACATTTTTCCTTAAAGACTCGAAGTTCTTTAACGGAGAAAAAAAAAAAGTAAAGACACCGTGTAATAACCAGTCATCCTTCAACAGACAAAGACATTTTTGTGGACCTCCTTAAGATGGAAGGGACCTGAGTTCCTTCTAAGTCGTAAAATAATAAAAAAAAAAAATTGAAACCCAGTCTAGTAATTATGTCCTGAGTCTGTCTGAAGGGGTGTCCGGAGGTGTCTCGGGTCTTTAGGTCCGATAAGAGTTGCGCGAGACAAAAAGTCATAAACAGAGGTTTCATCCTACGATGAGAGGTTAAAGTACTCATCAATTCACTCTTGGGGTGGAGAGATGGTAAAGAGAGACGGTCTTGGAGGTACCTCGGTTTCGGCATTAAGGTAAGATAAAGTGCATCTAGTGACAAAAGTCAAGTCATCTCCGTTTCTTGAACCTCAATCTTTGTCAGTCTCTTCTCACTAAAATCTAGTAGTTAAAACGTCGATCTAGAATCTCTTTTTTTTTTAGACTGGGAAGTTAGAACCTTTATCTTTCATTATTTTATACGTTTTATAACGAATCGTTTTCCGTGATTGGATGACCATAGTGTTGTAGAGGTGTATTTCCTATCGTCAGATTAAGGACGACTTTCGTTAAGACTTAAGTTCTCTAATTTTGACCTTAAAACAACCGAAAAGTTTTGGATTGTACATTCCCCGTTCAGTTAATAAAGTGTATTTAAGGTACTATACCTTTTATGAGTTAGGCCTCCGGAAAAGTAGAGTTATTTCAAGAAATATCGAAAAATTTTTTACTCCGTGGACAATGTAGGATCCGTAATGTGATCCATAAAATGTTTTAACTTTTTTTTAAAAAAAGAAGGTTAAGGATTGTAAAATCAATATTAACAAGGGTAAAGTTCTAAAGGGTTAATTTGTCAAGTCATGTATTTTGACGTTCTCTCCTGTTGGTGGAAACTTTGAACTTAAGAAACTAACTTTTTAGTTCACGTTTTTATAAAGTTCTGGGTCTTCTTTTTTTTTTATAATTTTTCAACTTTTAGTCCTATCTTTCCTTTTCCTGAACTTTCCTATTTAAATACCTCGGTTTATACAGTGACTATCCTTAACATTTCTTCTTTTACATTTAACCATTATTATGTTATTTATTTGTTATAACATAATTTAATAGATATTAAGGATTTGATTGAACAGTGAGGTCACTATTTTCTACGACGTGTAGTTACGTTTTATAAGTGTGAAGGGTTTATTCTTACCATAGATGAGAGAAAAAGGTCATCGACTTTAAAGAATGTAAAAAAAGACACCGAACTCGACTATAAGTCCACACTCTTAAAGTAAAGATCGACTTAGTCTTAGACAATGCACGTTATCAAGATAGTTCGTTACATGAATTTTACACTTTGTAAAGTTTCTTTAGGTAGGAAATCAGTTTGTCGACTCTAAAAGAAAAATCTATAATAGAGTTTTCAATTGAATAACTCAAATGAACCGATACCTCTTTTGTAACGTCTCTTATACGTCAATGTACCTTTACAGACCAAATTATATTTGTCTGGAAACACCGTGGCTTCGAGTACTCTGGTACCCCCGACTTTCAATAAGATCTTTTCGTCCGAACCAGTCTGACGTGTGTCCTTTCTTGTTTCAGTAGGTCTTTTTACACTTCTAACTGTTAGACCTTTATAGGAACGACCCGGACTGTCCTGTGTTCTACCTTTTCCACGACAGACTTTATGACTTTACTGTAAAGTAGACGTTATTTGAATATCTGTCTTGCTTATTAGTCTAAGGAAACCACATTTCCTTTCTAACCGTTTTACATGATTTATAAAAAATTAACTTATCTATTTTAATTGGAAACTTATAAAGTCAAATGTCCTGTTTGTGTTTTTATTTTAGTACTAGTCTATAAATAATTTTCAACATAGACTTTAGTTCGAACAGAAACTTTAGTTCGAATTCTGATGAAATTCGTTACCGTGGGGTCGTCTACCTACGTGAGATTCCACCGACGAAGACTTCAAAAGAGTCTTCCACTTTTAATCTTTTCTCCTTCTGTCCTCCCGTTCTCTCTTTTAATTTTAAACTCTACTAAACAAATATTGTAATACACTTCTTTTTGTGTACAGTCAGATGGTCCATATAAAATTTAAATGAGACAATGAATGTTGAATAAACTGGAGACAAACCTTTTCTATATAAGTAACAATGACCTTTTTGGTAAAGTACCAAGTCTCTCCGGTCTCCAATGTAAGGACAAAGAAATAATAAAAAATAGGACCCATCGTAATCGAAAATTGTCCGTAGTAAGTCGAAAATTCGTCCGTGTAATAAAACTTCAGAGGATCCAAACTATTCGAATCTCGACGGTGAATCCTCAACTCCACTCTCTCATCCCCACGTACGGTATTTTCTGAACCCTTGATCTCCAAAGTCTCTTTCATTTGTACAATTAGGTCTCGTACGAGGTCCGTGATCGTTCAGTGGTCTTTGTACATTTTACTCTCTTATGCCGTTCTGGTGATCGTGAAAGTTTAAATTTTACAATCAAAATACAAGAGACAAATATCCACGAACTGAACTACAAAAACAAACATAAAGGAATCCCCGTTAGAAAAACTTCTGACTTTCTCATTAATAGACTTCGAAGTGACAGGTATCAAACTTTAGAAAATTAGTATGTTCACAGATAAGATCAATACTTCCCTTACCGAAAAGAGTTCAAATACTTTAATATACTAGATTTGTACCAGTAGAGATTACCACTTAATGAGGTACTTTACTTACTTACAAATAAGTCACAAAGGTTAATTTTTGGTATTATATCCCTTTTTAACAATACTTAATATTTTTTTGTTTGTTTTGACTTACGAAACCTTTCCGAGTCGGTTCCTCTCAGTCATTTTTTGGTCACACAGGCAAATCCAGACCCTTACGGTTGTTGACAGTTACAAATCCCGTTTACATTGTCTTCTTAAAAAAAAAAAAAAGTCTAACGAAACATTCACTGAAAGAGTTAAGGAAAATTATTTTATTTTTGACGCTTTGTATTTTTAGTAAATTCCTAAACATATATTTTGACTATAGGTTGAAGTTTCTGTTTCAGAACAAAGATGTGGTTTTCGGATCACTTAGGTACATGTCTGTATGTTTTTTTCTTTAATATAAATTTCGTACTAATGTAATATGAATTAACAGGAGTAAAATTGAAACATCCAATCGGTTGGTGGTTGACACTCAATACTAATTGACACCAGTTTAGAAAGGAAGGTTATCTAAAGTTGGAACTCCGTGTCTAATGTGGTGTTCGTCTTAGATTTTTTGAAGGATAAATTACAGAAATTAAACATGTTATTTTTAATTCGAGGAGTACTTAAGGTATGGATAACGATTTCAATTACGGTCCCTCCACACATTAAACGGTTTTTTCAGAGGCAACTCTAAGACAATTGTAAAAGTAGGTCACTTTACTTTAAACGAGTCAACACAGACTAAGAAACACTGGGCTATCCCAGTCACAAACTTAAGAGGTACCTTAAGAGGCCCGGTCTTATGACCTCACCCATGGGAAAGGGAAGAGGTCCCGTAGAAGAGTTGGGTCCAGAGGACTTAACGTCCTCCTAAGAAATGGTCGACTCGGTGGTCCCTTCGGGATAAGTAGGTCTCCCACGGTAAAAAGAGTGAAATTAAGAACGTGGGTTTAACGAAAAACGAAATCGTATTTCCAAAATATATAAATAGATTTCTAGCTGTTGGGTTTTACGGTAATCTCTCCTTCTTCATTAGAATGTGTAAAGAATCTTTTACACAAGTCTTCCTAAGGAACCGATAATGGACTAACCACTACTGTTCACGACCATGACCAGGACATTGGCAGAGACTCACAGGGAGGGTAAGTCTTCAACATTCCGGTAGAGGTTCAAGTTCACACGAGTAGGAGTGAATCGTACTGCTCTTCTGTCTAACATTCTACACTGAAGGAGGTTATTAGCACAAGGCATTTGCACCAGACTTCTCCGTCACCCTGAACCCCAAATTCACAGTGGACAGGAGAGCCTCAGGTAGTGAGAGGAGTTGAAACATTAGTTCACTGATACTTCTGGTGATTACTTGTTGTGCACTATCCATCACAGACCCTTCTTCAATGGGGTTGATCCCCCAACTCATCAATCTAAAAAAATTTTCGACCACTACCCCGGACAGAAAGCGGAAGACTCTATTACGTCCGCCACCTGGATTTATTTTGTCTTTCAACACGACATTAGGGAAGTATCTCACTGTCAACCAAACTCTCCAGCGGTTCCGTGGTCCATCGAGAGGAGAAGGTAGAACTACGATTAAAACGTCACCGATCCGGTTATAGGAGGGGAACGAGGTGGAAATATGTAGGAAGACTCTAATATTAAAGGTCCTTTAGGGTCAGTCCCTCCAACACCCTACTGACTATCATACAGAATCCTCTGTCTTAGGGACACCAAAAGTCCTCGATTCTTTTAATCCGTTTTCTTCTCTTTCTTCCTTGTGAACAACATGGATTGTCTCTAATTTTTACAAAGTCCGATTTTAAAGTGTCGTGACTACTTTCTTAGTTTTTGTTCACCCATTTTTTCATCTGTCGGAAACTTCGTTGGTTCTCATGTATTCTTTTATTATATTTCTGAAGGGACCGTTAGGTCACCAATTCTTTGACACGAAGGTTACGTCCACCAACCCAAGGTAGGGACCAACCCCTTGATCCTAGGGTATACGACGTACGTTTTGTTTTGTTTTGTTTTGTATTGTCTATGCGTCTTATTCTTGTGTGTGTGTGTGTGAGTAAGTGAGGTGGACTCCTTTATTAATAAGTTTTTATAGCCATCCCGTTAACTGATTTATTAACCCCGTTTTCAATTTAATTCGGTATCTCATTTTATCCAAAAACTACTGAATTTTTCAATTTAAAACGTTTACGATGGTAATGCTTTGGTAAATCAAAAAATATCCTGTAGGAAAAAAGATTGTACTTTATTAATTGTAAAATACAGTGTCTAAGAGACCGTTTAATTAAACATTCAAACAAAAGAGGAAACTTATCAAAATAAAGGAATATGTCTATAAGATGCTGAGATCCCTAAAATATAGAATCCTTGTTTCCTCCAGGTTACTTTAATAATAATCCTAATGTTAAGCTTCTTCGTAGACTAAAGAACTGGTCTTATCAGTTTACGGAAAGAACATTTTGGCACCTTCCTTTTCTCTGAACTTTAATCTGAACGGACACCACTCAAAGGAGAGAGACTCTTCATGACTGGATCAAGTACAGGGTCCAAGTGACAACATCTACAAGGAATCACTATGTTAAAAGAGGTAGTAGAAGTATTAGGACTTTTTAGAAGACTGATGACATTTCCCTTCCTCCGAATTGTATTTACTTTACTTTTCTCGGTTATCTTTTTTACCAAACTGAGGTATTATAAAAATATGTCTCTCTGTTGTATTTGAGGTACTGGTCCGGTTGTCGTTTGTCCTCTCTATATGTACTTGTTCATCTTTGTAGTTTTAAATTTATCATAATGAGAAATTTTCAAGTATGTTAAACTATTTATCTCGTTGGACTATTTTTGACTACTTCTGACTTCTCCTAACAGTGTCTCTTTAATAAACAATTGTGTCCTTTCATATAGGGTGGAGTGGTAATGGTTCGATGGAAGTTTGAAACTCTATAATAGACGTTCAAAAACACCAACAGATTAGTTTTTAAAAATCTACTCACAAAATAAAGTTCTGGTCGAATCAAGGGACTACACACATCTGATCTTATCAAAATATACCGATGTCATTTTATTTTCATAGTAGGTTTTCAACTTAGAATAACTATTATAAATCCAAAAGACTTCTAAACGTCATAACTTATGTACCTCCTACTAGATATAAAAAATACTTGTAATATCATCTCAGGATAAAATGGAAAATAGTGACCTCTTCCTTTACCGTTGGGTGAGGTCATAAGAACGGACCTCTTAGGGTACCTATCTCACCGGACCGCCCGGTACCAGGTACCCTAGCGTCTCTCAGTCTGTACTGACTTCACTGACTCGTGTAAAATGGAAAATTAAACGGATAATCATAAAGTTTTAATATATAGTGTGTACGAAAAACCAGACCACTAAAAATATCAAAATAAAATTTTAATAATGGAGGGAAGGAGATTCGAGAGTATTAACAGGTGAAATTGGAAAGTGGGAAAAGTCGGTTGATACGAAAGTTGTTGGAATTAACTCTGAAGACAACAAGTAGAAAATCCTTACCATGAACCCTAAAGACATCTAGAGGTATTTAAATAAAAGAAAACTCCTTCCTTTTTCATTTTTTTTTTTTTTAAGGTTAGACGATCTTTACCTACTCTTAAGGGTTATATCGATAAAGACTCAATACCATAAAAAAGAGGTTGTTGACAAATTATCGATGTAGGTTAGAATATTCGTTCAATATATAATTCTTGTGTCAAAACGGAGGAAACAAGTCAAATTTCCTGTCCTTATAATACGTAAAGAGTCACTGTAAAAGGTCTCGTACAAGGGAAATTGTTACGTCATTCTTAAGAGATCAATTACAAACTCTTCACGACTAAATTTGACTTAGAGATTCCAAATACTGATTCCAACAACAACAAGTCAGTGATTCAGCACAGATTGACAAACACCGGGGGACTTGACGTCGTGTGGTCCAAGGAGACAGGAGGTGATAGCGGGTCTCAAACGAGTCAAAGTACTGGTAACTTAACTACTACGGTAGGTTGGTAGAGTAAGAGACGAAGGGCGAAGAGGAAAACGGAAGTTAGACAGGGTCGTAGTCCCAGAAAAGGTCGTTCAGTTGAGAAACGTAGTCCACCGGTTTCTTAGTCTCGAAGTCGTAGTCAGGAAGGTTACTTATAAGTCCCAACTAAAGGAAATCCTAACCGACCAAACTAGAGAAACGTCAGGTTACCTGAAAGTTCTCAGAAGAGGTCGTGATGTTAAGCTTTCGTAGACTAAGAAACCACGAGTCGGGAGAAATACCAGGTTAAGAGTATAGATGTGCTGATTGTCCCTTTGGTATCGAAACTGATATACCTGGAAACAACCGTTTCACTACAGAGACGAAAAATTGTGCGACAGATCCAAACAGTATCGAAAAGAAGGTTTCTCGTCTGTTGAAAATTAAAGTACAGATGTCAGTACTAGACGTCACTGAAACCTTGGGTTCTTTTATTTTAGAGACATTGACGAAAGTGAAAAGGGGAAGATAAACGACACTTCACTATACTGACCTACAGTACTAGAATCAAAAAATTACAACTCAAAGTTCGGTCAAAAAAGTAAGAGGAAAGTGCTTTCACGTAAAATAATTTTTACTTCCTTTAAGGATAGAGTCACTATGCCCTTTGTGAATTAGTTCGTCTGTAAAGTCATATTTTAAATAAAGGTTACATTACAGTAATTATAATTCTACTGAAACTTAATAAAGAAGAGTAAACAAAGGAAAAAGAAAGATATACATACAAAATGTTTTTGAGGGTGTAAAAATTTAATTTTTACTGGTAAAGAGTCTTGTAAATAGAACTAGAGAGTTTCGGTCGGAGGTCATTTGAGAAAATGTATAATTTGTCACTTCCCAACCTTAACTATATAAATTTCATGTTTCAAATTATTGGATTAAACTGTTTTCCATACTAACTTAAGACATAATGTTGTAAGAAAACAGTGTCAGTGTTCAACACTATTTAAGTCTAGGGGTTTAAAATATGAACCGACTTAGGACTGTAAGAGATCAAAAACGAGAGAGTCTTGAAACGACGTTAAAATTTTATTTCAACTTAGAACCTATAAAATGATGACCAATTTTTCTCTTAAACTGTAACTTTTGATAGTTTCTGATATATTTAATGAATAACTCCCGAATGACACGATAAGATTTGTGTTTGTATAGACTGTTAAAACGGTAGTTGACGTTGGTTCCTTACTTTCTTAAAGGGAAACTTTAGTTGTTCTCACCGAAACTAAGAACCGGTGGGTAACTTAGGGTTACGGCTCACGCTAGTAGTCGAACACAGAACAAACCTTTGTGGAAAAGATCCAAACAGTGTCAATAGAGGTCTAAAGTAGACTGTTTAATTCTTACGTACCACTAAGGACTTTCGTCGTGTGTCAACAAGTCTTGTTTGGGTAATGTTATGTTCCATAGAACTACAATAGTTGATGTCTCCGTCCAGTTAAATTCTGGGTTCAACCCTCGTTTTAGGTCGAATAAAGTAATAAAAATGAATGTGGAGTCAATCCATCCGATAAAAAGTGTTTGAGAGAGTCCAACTCAAAATCCACATTGAACTCACAAGAACTTAATCAATAAAAGAGACGACTAGAGGAAACGAGAGTGTGGTCGAGGGTTGTGATAATTCCGTGAGATAAACGGAACTTTATTTAAAGAAACCACAGTTTTACAAACTAAGTGTAGGTTGAAAAAGAACGGTTAATTTTAAACGTTCTCTCCGACGATACCTGACGTGACACAGGGGAGGTTTAAGGATACAGTTTTAGGATTCGGGGTTACATTAATGTAGTCTTTTATCCCGACAATCCCTCCTTTAACCCCAATCTACTCTAGGATTCCGACCTCAAGACTAGACGAACCAAACCACAGGAATATACTTCTCTGGTCTCTCAAAAAAGGAAGGTGTCCACGGCCTCCTTCCTGGTGTATCCTTATCACTCCTGTACACCACCCTCACTCCTCGACCCCTCTCTCTAACGTGGTCTTGGTTGAGACGACCGGGGAACTAGAACCTGAAGATCGGAGGTCTTACCACTCTTTAGTGAAAGACAACAAATTCGGTGGGTCGGACACCATAAGACAATACCGTCGACTGGTCTAATTTTCTCCCGTTTCATACTTTTTACTCGACTCAAGTATGATCGGAAGACTGTTTTTAACTCGTACAGTCTATTCCGTACGAGGTATAAAAACAAATGTCTAAGTTTCAGTAACCATGTTGAGAAGTATTCCATTCTCTCTTAGTTCGTACACCTAGACCAGTTTCTTATTACGGAGTGCCAACTTCCACACACGCACCTCCCCCGGTAACTAATATTTAGGTTGTGTCCCTACGAGGTCGGATGGAAACCAGTTTCCGACAGGTTATCCACAATTAATAAAATTTTTGGACTTACTTTCGGATGGATCAAAAAGAACATTTAAGAGAGAACATTCGAAATAAGTTCGACCCCGTGAAACGTACCCCCAACGCTTGAGAAAAGGAGAGGACTATTCTTGTGCCACTGGAACGAACCACAGTCGTTAGGTAACCAACTTCCCCTAAAAGTCTCGATGTCCCAAAACTGGTTTTGAAACTGGTGTTGACGGGGAGACCTTCCACTACAGAAAACATCTCTCGTTCTTCACCAATTTCATTAAGTTATTCCATTTACAGTATAAAGACTCGTCATTAAACTTCTTTCTTAAACGTTCCTGAAAAGAATTTTAATTTTAAAGGTTTACAGAACTGTATTTTGTCTATCTCGACGAGACACGTTACTCCGGACCCCCAGACCACAGATCGGATGCTGAAACACCTCGTGTGTGACTAACGGTGGCATCTTCACTCTTTTGGTCATGTGATTGTCAGTGAACGGGACACGAAAGTGTACCTGAGTTCTCTTGAGACGTTGGAGCTCCTGGAGGAGTCGAGGAACTTCGAGACCCAGGGGGGGGTCGAGTTCTCTACACCCAGGAATGGTCCGCCATGTCTACTTCATTTTAAGAGAAAGGGCGGTCGGGACAGTGACGGATGAGAGTACTCTGTCCACAGTGTCTCGAACAGTAAAGGAGTGTGTCGTGTTTGGACAGTACATTGAATACTTTTTTAGTGCTACCTTTAGAGTGTACTATCCTGTAATGTACGTTTTGGTAGACGAAATTTAGGTCTCTACTTCTCTAAGAAAGACAAAGAAGTGACAGAAGAACTTTCGTTTAAGTAGTGTTATACTAGCGACCATTTACTACACTGAAAGTCGTAGGTACGGGTATTTGTCTCTACCTTCAATAAAGGTCGGTTTACATAAAATTCAAAAAAAATAAATTAATTTTTTGAAGTCCCTTCGGGGTAAGGAGACTAATCACTGGAGTAATTCTTATTGATAATTAGAAATTCTTTTAGTGTTGTTTTAAGAGTACACTAACAAACTTTACAAAGTACAGTCTTTAACATTTACTTTTAGAAAATATGATATTAAGATTAAGAATTTAATGTTGATGAAATCTGTTGCATTTCACAACATAAAGGACTAAAGGAGTATAGTTTCCCCTAGTGTGTACCTCTGAGACCTTTAAAAGAAAGTTAACAACCTTTTCATTTATAGAGTTTTTTTTTTTTGTTTGTTTTTTTTTGGGGTGTTTTTTTGGGTTTTGTTTTGGTTCGTTGAAAGCGTTCTTTCGTTTTTAACTCTAAAGGACACGTGACGAAGGTTTGGAGTCAGTCTCCGTGTGTATGACATAAAGTAGGTCCGTTCCGACAACTTCACTTTAACTGAAGACTGTCACAAAGGTAGACCCTAAGACTACTATCCTAAACTAATCCTTGACCCGGACATCGTAGTCCTAGACCGTAGATGTACAAGCATTCAGGTCTTCAGTTTTGTGAACCACGACGGGTACCTGACAGATGTCTCCGTTGACATTTACGAAACTCAACTATCTTTACTAACAGAGTGATTAGTCTCCACACCACGAAGGGACTTCAAGAAATTCAACAAGAAAAATGGAAGGGAGACTTCCATCAAGTCAGGCCACAAACATTGAGATCCCAACCTGTATTACGTGTTAAAGTAAGTTGAATGATGAAACTGTCTAATTCTTTGACTCTGAGTCTAAAACCACTAAACGAGTTCCTGTTTCGTCTTTTAGTCCTAATTTTTGACCGAGTGTTAAGGGTCAGGTCAGGAGAAAGACAATATCATACATTAAAAAAAAAAAATTTCATCATCCAACAACCGATATCTTACTTCTTTTTTCTCGTACACTTTGAAAAAAAAAAGTTTAGTAGCTTGAGGTGAATAATCATGTACAGATATTCAGATAAGAGACGGATGTTTTATCGGTTATAGAATTTTTAGGTTTGTGTTTGTCTATTTCGTCACGAATGAAATATTGTATACACGGTACCTGAAGGGATTCGTCAAGAGACCCACCTGAGATACGAAGAAATCCTATGTTTGTAACGTAAATAAGTGTTGAAGGATGTCAAGTAGATTTTTTAGTCTATGTAGTTGTGTGAGAAGATGACGTCACCTCCCTTTATGATAAAAATACAATAAGAGTAAGAGTCAAATTTTCCATTTTAGGGATTTTTCGTAGGAAACTTTTTGGACGATAACCCTCAAGTCTGGAACCCCCTACCGTATCTTCACATCTACTTCACCTCAGTTCCCTCAAACGAAGTCACGAAACGGGGTCGTAAAGGACCCTTCCACTTATATCTTTAAGTTAATGAATTCCTCTACACATTTGAAATTGTTTTATGGTTTCGTTCACGACGTTATACTGGAGGGAGTGGACAACTTGAACGCAGAAGAGAGAGAAAGTGACTCATTTTAAGGACGACTCGTCCCATGGGGACCTCTTTCGGACCTGACACACCAGTCACTCACTAAAAGAGGGAAGAGACTTTCTTCACGTGTGTCCCACATGGTGATTACGAGTGAAGACGAAACTCGTCACACCTTTACTTCCTGTCTCAACTAAAAATCTTTAAGATTATTACCTTAGACAAAGGGAGTTCTTTAATCGTTTACAGTTTTCCAGTTTTGGAGGAAGAATTTTTTTTTACACCTTCGATTTAGAATATTGACGCGGGGTTTTATGAAACAAAACACTCAGAAAATTTGTCTTATATATGTCACAATGCCTCTTCCGCTACCGTGGGGTGGGGTCATGAGAACGGACCTTTTAGGGTACCTACCTCCTCAGACTATCCGACGTCAGGTACCCCAGGGCTTCTCAACCTGTGCTGACTCGCTGAAGTGAAAATGAAAAGTGAAAGTACGTAACCTCTTCCTTTACCGTTGGGTGAGGTCACAAGAACGGGCCTCTTAGGATCCCTGCCCCCTCGGACCACCCGACGGCAGATACCCTAGCGTGTCTCAGCCTGTGCTGACTTCGCTGAATCGTCGTCGTTGTCGTCGTCGTCGTATGTCACAATCCAAAGATCTGTACTTTAAGACAAATATTTGAAAGGTTCTAAACCTATATCATTAACAACGACGTTCGAAGGTCACAAGTGAGTAGAAATAAGAATTCTCAACTGACTAACCGTAAACCTCTGAGAATATCTTAAATACTTGTAGAAGTGACATATAAAATCGAAGAATGACTTAGGACAAACGATTATAATTATAAAATTTACTGACAAATCGAACTAGAGATCAGATGAATTGGTAGTGGTGTTTTAGAGTTAATAATATTACATTACTTCACTCTAAAAATACCAGATGTATTTTAACAAACGTTCTTAGAGACCGTTTCATAACAGAACAACTACAACAAAAACGAAAAGTAGTTTTAATAATGTAGAGGTCCCTGTTTAATTTACAATAAAAAAGACCGTACAGAATACGAAATATAAAACCGGATTACTAAAAAAAAGAAAAACCGTATGAGTATATAAGACTCTTTGATTAACAGTTGTGTATCAAATTTAAAAAAATTTGACTATTGAACATTCCCAGTGATATAGTGTAAGATTCTAAGAGAGGTACCGAAGTTACTTAGGTAACCTTTGAATCCTAAAAAAAAAAATTAATTGGTTTATTTAATTGTATAAATTTACATAGTCCTGATTTTTACTGCTTACGGTGTAGTTGTATTGTCTATAGTACAAACAAACCAATATAAGAACCGTCTTTACACTACTTTTTAATAACTTTGACTTAGAACCGACTTAACATATCTGTCACTGGTAGAAGACGTGTTTCCTGATACCGAGGGAAAGTCCACCTTCCTACAATAAATAACACTAAGGTATAAAGGAAAACCATTACTGGGGACTCAAACAAGAGAACCCCTTCAAAACTATTTTGATATAGACAACAGTTTAAATGAATATAAAATAAAAACAAAATGATAATAATAATCAAACCAACGATAAGAGTCGAAACTTTTAATGGATGTAGAATCGACGAAGTATCTACATGTCTCGTACATAAAAGACAGATATCCGAAATCTAGGAAGAAATGAATTTTTTATATTTCTACTAGGTATTCATATATTATTCTCTTAAAGTCTTCTGACGAAAAAGAAGGGTTATCTAACATTTTTTCTAAACTGAAATACTTGCTCTACGATCTCAACAGGTCTTATACATGTACGTTAAGTTATTTAAAACCTATATTATCACAAAATTTTCAGTCATAACTTTTATCACAAAGTTATATAATCCTGTATTTATATTGGAAAATTATTTTATAATATTTTTTATTTAATAAAACATCGTTTTGTATATGTATGATTATAAAAATAACATGACTCATCAATGGATATAGTAAATTTTACAAAAACAACATAATATAAACGTTCAAAATCTTCTGAATAAAAATACGAATGTATTGAGATATCTAAGAAAAAGGAAGAAAGTCCTGATGAATAAAAATACATAAACGATTATCAATACACGAAAAAATAAAAACGATCCTTAGTACAGTATGTTCGTTTATTAGTTAAGAGACAGTTGTTCGTTTGGTGAATACACCAACATAAATACATCCGTTTATAAACAAGAGTCTTTTTTTATAGAATCACACAACGGAAATTTTTTTACTTTATTCATGACACACAATGACAACGAAAAATTGTATACTCGTAAATTTACAGTGAAGGTTAAATATACACAACCTATCTTCGTGAAGTCGAATATTTTACATAAATCGATCAGTGTTCTTTAATTTATAAACCTTTTCTAATAAAAACTCATTTTATAAAATTTCAGTAAAATTATAATTATGTATGACTATCGATAATATGGTCCAATTCAGACTTGCGAGGCCCCTGTGACTTATTGAAAGTCACTATATTGGTACGATTCGTCTGATAGATTATTCTACTATACAAAAGACAACTAAGTAAACCGATATTTAAGTTTTCATAACACACGATTTTGTAAATATGAGTAATTTATATGACTCTAATTTTTATTTTACATTATCGTTGACGATAGGTAGAATTTGAAAGAAAATGTCCTCGTATGAAAAAGAGTCGTTAGTATTAGACTATGGGTCTCTGTTTTTTATTTTGTTTTATCCGTCCCGTCCCCCTCTACTGAAAAGTGTTATAGTCCAAAACGACTATCGTATTCTACCATTGCCTAAGTTGAATGGTCGAATATTATGTCAAAAGTAAAATAAAATTTGTATAAAACGTACTATATTTTTATAACTAGTGTCACTCGAAATGGTCAACAATAACGATATTTTTACTTACGTCTTTGTTATAAAAATCACCTTTATTTAATACATCAGTAATAAGAAAAATTTTTTGTTAGTGTCCTCTTTTTGGAGTCGATAAACCAGTAACCGTCTTTTGGTCAGAAAATTTCTCCAGAAAACGTCTACTCGAGGTCAGGTAAAGACATTGTAAGAGGTGCACCAAGTCCTTTGACTGAAAACAGAAACAATGGGCCAGGTGTTTCAGAGACACAAGTATCGAGATTGTACCGTCGTACCAAAGGGTACTATCTTGTTACTGCTTGATCTTTTCTATGTTAGAATCAAGTGTACACCAGAAAAGGTTATACTTCCCTGTGTCGCTGTATGAAGAAGTGATTTACTTTCAGGGACAAGTGTTACGAAGTGAGCTAAACATGTACCAGCAGACATTGTTGATCTCCTTGTTTCTTCCTGTCTGAAGACAATTTCTGGTTCTCTACTTAAACAATACGATGTTTACGTGAAAACACAAAAAGATTCAAAGTCTGACCTTGTTTCAATGAGTAAAATAGTATTTTGCCAACAGGTCAAATATTTAACGATTTCAAACACGGACCTTAAAGGTTTAAATTCTCCCTACCTTTTTTGGAATTTTTTTTTTTTTCAGAACGAACGTCTTTATTGTTTACCTTCTTACCCCACGACAATCGTAAGTAAGAAAACTTCACAGACACAAAATATCAACTTTCATTGTATTTTGTCTTTAAAACCTTCACTTATAAATGCCAGACGGCTAAATCGCACTAGTATATTCGCACCGTCTTAAAAGTTCTTAGACCCTGAACCAACCTTGGGTCTGCAGTTCCTCTAATTTGGGTCGGTAAGACCGTCCCGACATCAGGTGTCCTCCGGGGTGGGAATGAGAATTGAACCCGACCGTCGACCGACGATGTGTTCCCACCGGTCGGAGGGAGCAGGTGGACCTGAGGTGTGTTTTTGTCACGCCCGGCCCTCTTCCGTGTCCCTCCCTGTCATAAGTGACACGCCCTCCAAGGAGAGGGGGGTGGGAGTTACAGGTCAAAGATCACCACTACTTTCCTGTTTACTGAGTCGTCAGTTATTGTAGGTGTCGGGACAACGAGGTCACTTGTCTTGTAGAAACTTCCTGAAAGACTCCCTACTCATATATATTATACTGGTAGCTCTTTTTACGTTCCGGTAGACCTTTAGTCTTACATGGTGTCTTTTTGATGTTGATCCCAAAACTTTATAGTAAAGGAAACGAGGACTTTCGTATAGATCAATTTTAAAGTAAATAAAGTAAAGATTTATGTTTACGTAATCATATCCCTATGACCATTAGGAAATGATTTTTCTATACTAAAAGTCATTAGTTACTTTGAACGACTGATTCCATTACTTAGTCTTATCTATAAGACGGGTAATATGAAAATCTCATTTATACTACTCTTTCATTCCTCATACATAAAAAAGTTTTATAGTTTGATAGAAAAAAAAACAAAGTCATATACGTATTTTAGACCTTAATATACGAATCTTTTTACTTGTACGTTTCTTTAAGTCATTTATCTTTCGGTAATTCTTTGTTACATAAGACACTCCTCTTTATGTTACTATCTCTGCAAAAGAGATTCAATTACATTCTTGACACATCTTTTTACATTATTGACCAATCAAAATACATTTGTTTTTAAATTCCGAAGAGTGACATTTGACCCAAGTGAACCTAAGTTACAGGTTTTACCAAATCACTAGAAATTTTTCTAAATCATAGATATAAAAAGATATCAAAACCATATAGGAAAACCATTAATCTTATCCTATACGTTCATTTTGACCTTATAGTAACGATTTTTTTATGAGATTTCTCCTTTGTATTCCTAAGTATATTCCAAAAGACTTTACCGTTACCTTCTTCTCTATGGATCCAAGTACCTTCGGAGGAGTACGTCATCGATTGTACAATCACACCGACCCAGTAGTCTTTCTACTTGCCTTTGTCATTGTGTTCGAGAACTCTTAGTTTTCTTCCTGTGACAAATGACTTCTGTTTTCATTGCTAATTGTAAGTATATCTATGGTATACCATTTATTACCTTCCATTCGAAATTCAGTACACCCCCAATAGTGGCAGACATTTCTCAACCACCTTCTTCTCTTGGGTCACTACCACTGCCTCTTGTCCATCTCTCTTCTGATTTTCCTGCTAGTCCTCTCGTGTCACAAGAGAGTCGGGTTTGTCTTTCGGGTTTCTCTTTGACGTCATTCCGGCCTAACAAACACTTTAGACTGTCACTTTCCCGATGACTTTGGAATTTCCTTCGAATTAGTACCTCAGGAGTCCCGTATTGTCCTAATGTCGACCCCCTTATTTGTTCTCTAGTTTCTCCACTTGTCTATTTACGTCTTACTGGGTAGTACCTCGTTGAGTCTTCTGCTCCTGTCTCGAACAACGATTTCCTTCAAGTTGTGACGTCATTCTTTACGGTTATTTCTTTGAGCTCTTGAAAAAATTTAACCTCCCTCTCTTGTTGTCTCAACTCCTGTAACTTCCATACCTTCTCTTCCCCGTACTAACCACCTCGCTACGACTTCGTTTCACCCTCCGGCACAGTTTGTGGATCCCGACCGAATAAGAGCCTAGTCTCCTTCTTCCAGTCCCCACTTGTGACTTTCCCAGACTCAGGTCCTCTGAGAAAAAAAGACACTACTTCCTTCGGTTTAGTCCAAATTCCTTACGGAACTCATTGGAAATTGTTACACAATTATATAAAGAGATTAAGAGGAATTTATGAATCGAAGTGATAAAAGTAAAGATCTATGTTAAGGTGCCATTTACCATAATAGGATGGGAAACACTTGAAGCGTGTTGTAAAAGACGTGAATCTTTTCGACAGGTTTTAATGTAGACTGACGTGGCAGTAAAAACCACCCCCGTCCACACGCGACGGACCCACATACAACTTCTACGAGCTCTTTACTGACGGGATACGTAGACAGTAGATTGAGGACAACGCTCGACGAGAGAATCGGAGACCCTGTTCCTGAATCACGTCAGACTCGAACCTAGAGGAAAACCAAAGGTCCCTAGAGTAGAACGAAAAAGTCCTCGTTCGTCAGAGGGGTTTTAAATCGTAACAAATGTTTTATAGTATTAAGTAGAATGTCTTGAATTTACCGGGGTAACATTGTTTGGTCATAAAACCGACTCTTTTAACGAAACCTAACTCTTTTGATAAAGGTTATATTCTCTTTAATTATGAGAAATACTTCCGAAGAATGGACGTGCAAACTACGACTTTGAAGAAAGGAAAATTCTTCGTAAAGACACCTAAAAGACATGTAAGTGTCCGTGTAAAAGGTCCCAAATTCCCGACTAAAGAACCCGTCCAAGAAAATGTATACGTGACCGTACACAAGAGTAGCTTAAGAGACAACCGGGGTGTGCTCAAGCCCTTTTCAAACAAAAATGTCTGTGTGACCGTACTCAGAGACAGATCAAGGAACACCCCAGGTGTCGACCTTCGAGCTTCGGGGGGAGACGTCTGCGTAACTGTCCAGAGAAGTAGGTCGAGGAACAACCCGGGTGTCTACAGTACCTTAGGCAGACGTCTCAGATCTGTTTGTGTCAGTCCTGTCGAAATGATAGGGAATGAGCCAAGACCCACACCTCACTTTGTTACTTCTCGTGAATCTTCACAGAAGGAAAGGTGTCCATCCAAGGAAATGTCTCTGCAAGTTTTGTCATGGTCTTCGTCTTTCACTTCGTCTTTCACAGGATAAAACATCACTGACTAAAGTTTCGAACTCCTACTTATAACATGTACACTAAAATTATAATCCATAAACAATTAGTTGTCTCTCTGGGAACCGTAAATCAGAATTTCGTAGTAAACCGAATGGTAGAGGTCGTGACCCCCTTTTTTATTTTAGGACGACTCGGTCCGTAGACGTCTGCACCAATAAGGTTTGCATTAGACGCCCCGTTCAGAACAAACGTCGGACCGTGGACACCTCTCTGTCCAATTGTTATTCCCCATCTACCTGCCCTAGTAGAGAAAAGAATGGACACATAATGTCTTAGTCACTACGAATACTTTCACAATTCTATTATATTCTTATGTATGTTGTTTTACGTTTGTAAGGGAGAGTTTGATGAGGGTGGGTGTCCACGACAGGTTAGGATTACCAAAATATATTAAAGTCTAAGGAGAAAAATTCCGTTTATGTAAATAAACATACTAGTGTGTCAAAATCAACTACTCTTTTACCCTTTTTCGGAAAGTATAATAAGACTTTAAAGGAAAAAGGTAATTTACTAGATAATACCTTTAGAAATATACAGTAAAGTATTTTAAACGAGGTAATAGAGATAATCAGGCGTTCACCCATATGATAATGAATAATTAGAGGACAACCATCGGTAACCTCAAAGAAGGTCTAAAACCCAAAGATTTGTTAGGATGTCCTTTGCAGGAATATGTACGTAAAATGACTGAATAAAGACTTCGTGTCTACGGGTACTGACATTTCCCGGGTAATTGTGTCTCAAGGGTGAGGTGTGTGGGGTCTTTCCTTAGTTTCCAGTACAAAAAATGACAATGGACATTTGTCCATAAGGGAAAAACTTATAGTAGGTACGTCAAAGTAGGAGTTGAAACAGTAGGGGGTGTGTCAGGGGTTCAGTGTGGGAAAGAATACAAAGAATTTTATAGAAAGGTGTGGGTGAAGATGACAGAACCAAGGATGAGTACTAAAGAGAGAACCTAAAAAAGTCTTCGAAGGAGAGGTGAAAAAGGTTGAGGACAAAACGAAGAGACTAGGTGGATGATATAACGGTGGTCCGACAAGAAAGAAAGATAGAGGTGTCGGGTCGTAATGTCACCATGGATCTTCCGTGTGTTGTTGAAAAGCAATTTACTGACTTACTTCGTCTCGTATCACATAATATACGAAGAATGTGATCTATATATACAGAAATAAACGTGAGACCATGCACTCAACGAAATTAACTCTTTAATATATTAGGTAAGTTTTATAGGATGTAAAGGATCGTGTTACGATAGTGTATCTTCTGAGTTGTATTTATAAGTATTTACTTATTTGTAACTCGTCTTTTTAGATCCCATAGTGAAAAATTAGTATTTACCGAGGGAGGTAATTTTCTCTCACAGATAGTAATTTCCCTGGGATCTTTAAGTACCTTAAGTTGGACTTCCTTTTATTTTCTCCTTTATTAACCTTTTTTCTCTTATACCTTTGTAGTTATATTTATAACTATAAATTGGTAAAGACAATCTCTATTAGAGAAGATGGACACCTTAAATACTATAAAAAACCACGACGACTATGACTCTGAACTTTAGAAAAACATTTATGATCTTTACTACGCGTGATAACTCCTTTCGTACCTCCATTCTTTTTCTCTGTGAAACGAAAAATAGAGAGAGACCGTGAAAAATTCTTCGACAAAGCGAAACATATACGATTAATTGTAAAGGTTCTGAGCTAAAAGGTGAACATCTTACAATCATTTTTATCTTCGGTCATTAACAACTTACGAATGACATACAGTCCTTAACCCACTTATAAATTATGTTTATGACTAATATTTGTAGTGATGTACAGATACTCCATATAGACAGTAGTAATGGTAGTAACAATAAAATCATACGATACGATAATATTAGAATCTAATTGTACGTTATATCATAGTACAACAACTTATCTATCACTCCTAAACTAGTATTTACAATACGATATACTTGTAAAGTTACATATAAATTAAAATTTTCACTCCTTTTAGACAGTATTTTCAAATGTCTTGAATCGTTTTGAGTCTCTCGATCACTCGTCTCTTACTTAAAAGTTTGGTCCTTCGGTGGACGTCCTTCGTGGGAGAAGAAACCACAGACGGTAGTGTCGTCGGTGGACCGAAGTCCTCAATACTCGTACCCGGTACCCACCGTCTATGTACCACGTACCATTGTAAATCATTTTAATTTTTTTATAGTTACATTGTACGTAACGGGAAACTGAGACTTACGAGTCTCCAATCTCCGTCAGTTCGAGTAGAAACAAGAAGAGAGTGTCATGGGTCTTCTGTGTAAGAAACAGGTAAGGTCTTTGAGGTATTAATACAATACTTATTGAGTAAAACGTTTTCTAAGAAAATTAATCAATATGAAAAAGTATTTATTACATTTTTTTTTCTGGACGATGAATCAATTGTAGTATTATTACATTTACATTGTGGTTTGTAAATCCTTTCTGTTCTGAACAATAGAACGACCCTCACCACCCACCCTCGGTCCCACCTCGTCTTTACCCTTTAACAACGTAGACTCGCTTTAAAGTCAGAGACATCTTTCCTCACGACCCTTCGGGAGGGACCTTCCTTATATTTTAGAACTGAATTTCACAGTGGTCTTTCCAAACTTCTATAGATGGTGATTAAAGTTTTAATATCAATTACTTTCCCAGAAAAAGTGAACCGTAATCTTTCTTAGTTAGAATGACTCCTTATTAAACGGGTGTTATTTTACGGATGTATCGAGGATAAAATTTAAGTAACGGAAAAGGGTTTAAATATGTGGACACATTGAGAGTGATCCCAAAGGCACCACCGAGTCACCATTTCTTAGACGGACGGTTACGTCCTCTGTATCCTCTGTACCCAAACTAGGGATCTTTCTAGGAGACCTCTTTCTTTACCGTTGGGTGAGGTCATAAGAACGGACCCTTTAGAGTACCTATCTCCTCGGACCGTCCGACGTAAGGTACCCCAACGTTTCTCAACCTGTACTGAATCACTGATCTGTTACTAGAAGGAAGGAGACTCAGATCTAATATAAGTAAAGAAGATCCCAAAGTACATTTTACTTAGTGTATCATACGTAAGAAAAATCGGATCGAAGAAAGTGGGTCGACTTACAAAAACTCTAAGCAAATACAATACGCGTAGGTGTCCAGTAAGAAAAATCTGACGAGTCATTATAAGATGACATACCTATATTACCTTAAACAAACAAGTAAGTGGAAACTAACGACAACCAAACAAGGGTCAATAACCAATGTCTCGAATAAACAGATGTTCAATACTATACCTTTATACAAATGTAAAGAGACCCCATTTATGGATCTTCCCCTTCAATAGTTAGTATAACATTCACACATAAATTCGAGTATTCGTAGTCGGTTATATAAAATGTTTCGTCAACGTGTTAAAATGTAAGAGTAGACACTAAGGGTAACATGATGTAGTTGAGTTTGTGAACAAAAAGAGACGGAAAAATAAAATCGATAACACCACCGCCAAGGAGAATTGAGAACAATTGTTTCCGTTACTAAAGTTTTGTATCAATACATAAGTAGTATATAGGTACTAGTGACACCATCAAAAGGTTTATTAACACCCAATGTTGAGTATTATCCAACTCTAATTGTAAAATTGTTTTCTCTTGTTATCCTTTTTTCATACATTCACGTGGTATACATTATTCTGTACGTAAGTATTACTCTTTTTATAGTAGACATTCTCCCATTTTTAATCCATAACTCCTCCTCCTTAGAACCTAGACTGTTACTAAAGACCGAGAGGTTTTGGTTGTTTCAGAGTGAGGAATAATAAATCAAAGATAATCCAAAATAACCGATGGTGTGTTCGGAACCGTACCCTTTGTATAGATTTCACATATGTTTCATTCCGATGTTTTCATGTTACTCATTTACCGACATTAACTTTCTTAAGGAGAACTGGTTGACGGAATAGAGTTTCAGTATGTTACTCACCACGGACACCCGGCGGGACACCGAAGACGAACTAGGCAAAACACACTTTGGACTCGAAACTCTTAATTTCTCAAATGTAAATAATCAATTAAGATGTTTTCAATTAGTTTTCTCGTGTAGTCTACGTCTGTTCTTTTTAACAACTGTGAGAGATGTTCTCATAGATCATAGATATGTCCAATTGATAACAAAAGAGTATCTTTCGTATTCAAGTTTTTTCAATTAAAGAGTTTTTTAAAAAATTTTGAATGAAAATTTTTATAAAATGAAAACGACCTTTTACTAATAAAATTTACAAGTTTTTAAAAATAAACATAGTATATAAATACAGTCAACGATGAACGGCATACAGTAAACTATATAATGGTAAATATTCATTTATGTAATGAAATATACAAAGGGTCGTGCATCAATATTTCAATATAAGTCATAATTGTCTAAAATGCAACAATAAATTGAAAAGTGATATTTTAAAAATAGAACAGGAAAAATTAGGATATGACTTATTTTTTGTTTCGAAATATAAAGGAGAACTTACATATTTCGGGTCTGTATAAATTCTATATATTTCTCTACATTCATACAGATACCGTAATTTTAAAGTACCCCATCCACTAATCCTTTTTTGTAGATATTTTCCTAAGAATTCCCTATATTACTTTTTTTTTCCAACTTATTACTTCCTTTATTAAATTTTGTTTTGAAACTGAAAATATCAAAATATACCGACGTATTGATGAACATCTCATTATATCTATAGATGAAATTTAAAATATATATAATACTTATAGTGTTTGTATATATGTATCGAGTCAAGTCAAGTCAGAGAGTCAGCACAGGCTGAGAAACGTTGGGGTACCTGACGTCGTGCGGTCCGGAGGGACAGATAGTGGTTGAGGACCTCGCTTGAGTACAGGTAGATCAACCATTACGGTATATGTGACAATCTATAACGATATGTGTGTCAAAACACACATGACCGAACCTTATATTTTATGTTAAGAATTAAAATACGTCATTTTGTGTGACTTTTTGTGTCTCTGTTCCTTTACTTAAGTTGTACTTAGAAGTACTACTATTATTTAGACGGGAAATTACTGATAGAGAGTCTACGACCTGTGACAAGAGTCGTGTCATCCTCATACGGCGTAAAGGAAGTTGGGGAAAATATAGAAATGTAAAATATATATTCGTTTGACTTTAAGTCTCTGTACTTTACGGGTTAGAATTTTGCGATTAATCACCGTCCACAGTAAGTCGAGACCAAATGGGGTTCTGGGTTCTAGAAAAACGAGAAAAACAGAGAAGAACTGGAGCTTGTCGTACGTCACACCTTCATTACTACTTTTGTACTCATTTTATGCGTTTACGACACTCTATATATGTCTACTCATTCAATAAATCGTTCGTAGACAACTACTCACATCATATACACAAATGTCAGGGGTTCAAACGTCACACTAATAGACGAAGTAGCCATTTTATTCCGATTAGGACGGTGGTCGAAGTGTCTACAAAAACACGCATAATTCGCTCTGTTACAGACGACCCTAGACTTCATCCTTACCGAGTTACTAAGAATTCACAATACTCGACCTGTAATATCTTGTGTATTTGGACGGATTTTATTAGAGTGTTAGGTCAAATTGTACGTTGAAAATGTCTCGGGATTTTTAGACACGTTCCTGTCTCATTTATATCAGTAACGACACCCATAAGTTCTTCGTTTTCCACGGACACTACGAACCTGTTCTGTTCCCGTCCTCTTTCTGGAGGTGGACTTGAGACTCTTTGTCTATCCTAAAACCTTTCCGTCTTTTCTTTCCTTTAAATAAAATTCGGTCCGGTCTTATCTTTGTTCTATGTCTCGTCCTTTATTCGAACCAGAAATCCCTTAGTCTGAAACACTTTGTGTCTGAACCTCTTCTTACCCTTCGTTTTGTTCTTTCCTTCCGACTACGGTCTACTGTCTCCACCTTTTTATCCACAGGTCAAGAAACCCTTCAACTTTCAGTGGTTTCCTAAGACCAGTCCACTTACTTTACTACGGAAAATTTCGAATGAACACTGTAATGAGTCCTTGACCTCTGTATAAACCATATTCTTTCTGTCATGACTTTGGTGACGTAATTTAGTCTTTAGGTACCTCTTACTTGATCTACCCTACCGTTACTACCTTTACTTTACCAGTCAAATCCGACCTCACCGACAGAGGGGAAAGGGGGTTTTATTAGTTATCGTAAACCCATACTATGTTCCTTTTCTTCATTAATCACTGTTGACACACTAAGGTTCCGGAGTTTCTTACACTTTCTAGTAATGATACTTATTATATCTCCATTTATTTGTCTGAATTATTCAGAAACTAAGACATGGATAATGTAGATTATACTAATATTTATTTACGTCAATATATTTTCCCACCGTGATCACCATTTCTTGGACGGACGGTCACGTCCCCTATGTTCTACACCCAAGTTAGGAACCGAACCCTTCTAGGGGACTTCTCCTTTACCGTTGGGTGAGATCATGAGAACGGACCTCTTAGGGTACCTGTCTCCCCGGACCACCCGATGTCAGGTACCCCAACGTCTCAGTCTGTCTTGACTTTACGTACGTACGTATATTTTCCCTGAAACTATTTTATAATTAATATTCGGTCGTTTTACGAGTCTAGAACGTAACATTAAGACCTTTGGTAATCGTCTCTAATACTGACTTCACGAATCTAATCTACTGAACGGTCCCCTATGTTCACTGATCTTGGGTCATGACACACTTACTTTAAAGAGATGATGAAGTCCCTCGGTAACAGACGTGAACGTAGTCGTACTTAAATAAGTGTCTACGGACATTCTAGAAAAGGAAAGACAGTCAATTTCATCCGATGGGTTCTCAAAATGGAGTTCACAGAGACCTTTCCATTCCTGAGGGTGGAGAGTGTGATTCATTTCGTCGTGTTTCTCTACTTCGTCCCCTTTGACCGTAATCGTGTGGTGCGAATTCCAGTTCAGGGGATTTTCCCTTTCAAGGATTCTTTCAAAAACCACTACGTATACAAATAAGTAGTTAAATAAATATGAAAACAATATTTACAACCTCAATATGTTCCAAAGAAATGTGCGGGTACGATATACGGGACCGGCAGGATTTCTTGTTTCACGACACAAGAGTAGACCTCTATCTTTCAAGGATCCGGAGTCCACCGTTACACATTGCTAAGCAATATTTGACAAGTGTCTCAGTTAGGCAATACGAGATAGGTCCGACAAATACTCTAGATTACTTTGTATACCACGACATATACGATTTGGTATTTTGGTCGAATTTTTATCCTACCCTTTATTACAACTTATTGTTTATAGTATCGTTTGTGGGAGAAGGTTGTTGTGTTCTCTTCTTTCTGAGATATGTACCTGTAGTGGTCTACCAGTTGTGGCTTTAGTCTAACTAATATAAGAAACGTCGGTTTCTACCTCTTCGAGATATGTCAGTTGTTTTTGTTCTGGTCCTCGACTGACACCGAGTCTAGTACTTGAGGAATAATGGTTTAAGTCTGAATTTAACTTCTTTCATCCCTTTTGGCGATCTGGTGAGTCCATACTGGATTTAGTTTAGGGAATACTAATATGTCACCTTCACTCTTTATCTAAATTCCCGGATCTAGACTATCTATCTCACGGACTACTTGATACCTTACTCCAAGCACTGTAACATGTCCTCTGTCCCTAGTTCTGGTAGGGGTACCTTTTCTTTACGTTCTTTCCTTTTACCGACAGACCCCTCCGGAATGTTTATCGACACTTTTCTTCTCTCCGCTTTTCGTTTCCTCTTTTCCTTTCTATGTCCGTAGACTTCCGTCTCAAGGTTTCTTATCGTTCTTCTCTATTCTTTCGAAAGAAGTCGCTATTTACGTTTCTTTATCTCCTTTTCTTGTCTTACCCTTTCTGATCTCTAGAGAAGTTCTTTTAGTCTCTATGGTTCCCTTGTAAAGTACGTTTCTACCCGAGCTATTTCCTGTCTTTACCATACCTGGATTGTCTTCGTCTTCCATAATTCTTCTCCACCGTTCTTATGTGTCTTCTTGACATGTTTTTTCTAGAAGTACTGGGCCTATTAGTACTACTACACTAGTGATTAGATCTCGGTCTGTAGAACCTTACACTTCCGTTCACCCGGAATCTTTCGTAGTGATACTTGTTTCGATCACCTCCACTACCTTAAGGTCAACTCGATAAAGTTTAGGACTTTCTACTACGACCCTTTCACGACGTGAGTTATACGGTCGTGTAAACCTTTTGAGTCGTCACCGGTGTCCTGACCTTTTCCAGTCAAAAGTAAGGTTAAGGTTTCTTTCCGTTACGGTTTCTCACGAGTTTGATGGCGTGTTGACGTGAGTAGAGTGCCCGATCATTTCATTACGAGTTTTAAGAGGTTCCGTCCGAAGTCGTTATGCACTTGACACTTGAGGGACTACAAGTTTGACCAAAATCTTTTCCGTCTCCTTGGTCTCTAGTTTAGCAGTTGTAGACGACCTAGTACCTTTTTCGTTCTCTCAAGGTCTCTTTGTAGATAAAGACGAAATAACTGATACGGTTTCGGAAACTGACACACCTAGTGTCATTTGACACCTTTTAGGACTTTCTCTACCCTTATGGTCTGGTGGATTGGACGGAAAACTGTTTAGACATACGTCCAGTCCTTCGTGGTCAATCTTGACCTGTACCTTGTTGTCTGACCAAGGTTTATCCTTTTCCTCATGTAGTTCCGACATATAACAGTGGGACGAATAAATTGAAGATACGTCTCATGTAGTACTCTTTACGACCTGACTTTCTTTGTGTTCGACCTTAGTTCTAACGACCCTCTTTATAGTTATTGGAGTCTATACGTCTCCTATGGTGGGAATACCGTCTTTCACTTCTCCTCGATTTTTCGGAGAACTACTTTCACTTTCTCCTCTCACTTTTTCAACCGAATTTCGAGTTGTAAGTCTTTTGCTTCTAGTACCGTAGACCAGGGTAGTGAAGTACCCTTTATCTACCCCTTTGTCACCTTTGTCACAGTCTGAAATAAAAAAACCCAAGGTTTTAGAGATGTCTACCACTGACGTCGACACTTTAATTTTCTGCGAATGAGGAACCTCCTTTTCAATACTAGTTGGATCTATCGTATAAGTTTTCGTCTCTGTAATGAAACGGCTGATTCCAGGCAGATCAGTTCCGATACCAAAAAGGACACCAGTACATACCTACACTCTCAACCTGACACTTCTTCCGACTCGTGACTTCTTAAGTACGAGAACTTGACACCACAACCTCTTCTGAGAACTCTCAGGGAACCTGACGTTCCTCGAGGTTGGTCAGGTAAGACTTCCTCTAGTCGGGACCCTAAAGAAACCTTCCTTACTACGACTTCGACTTTGAGGTCATGAAACCGGTGGAGTACACTTCTCAACTGAGTAACCTTTTCTGAGACTACGACCCTCCCTAACCCCCGTCCTCCTCTTCCCCTGCTGGCTCCTACTCTACCGACCTACCGTAGTGTCGGAGCTACCTGCACTCAGACTCACTTGAGGCCCTCTACCACTACCTGTCCCGCCGGACCGCACGACACTAAGTACCCCAACGTTTGTCAACCTGTGTTGACTCGTTGACTTGACTTGACTTGACTTGTTTACAAATAAACTCTCACCTATACTTTTTATACTTCTTTCAAAAAAAATTTCATAATGATAAAGTTATAAGTTAGGAACGACTTTATTTTTTATACTTAACTATACAACTCTTTTTGATTAACTCTACCTTCTTTCCGTTGATTTACGATATTCTATATTTTATTATATAAGTACAAATGAAAAACAAAACCCGGGTTTTAGAATCCTGAGTTTACGAAAATCAAAATTATAGGTAGATGTTTAAACGTGTGGACTAACGTACTCACAAATTACAACCACCGTACACACAGAAAGGTGTCTTTATGAATGAAATATACCCATTCGATAAAACAGATATTGTATCTAAAAGGACAAAGTCAAATTAAAATACAAGTGTCACATAAAAGTTTAAACAGAAGACAAAATAAACTATCTCTTTATGTCGTATAAAGTGTTTTTAAGAAAATTAGTTTACACAAATGAACCTTTATTAAAACACAATCATCTCCTACGTCTTTTTTCGTCTAGTTTCAGTATGAGTGACACCATCACAACGACCGTCCCTCGCAGATTATTAACTTACCTGAACAGACATTTGTAGGTCGAATCTGTACGTAGCCGTCCTCCACACTAACCGTTTTGACTAACAATGACCAAACCCCGGAACTCTCTCTCCGTGACATTAAAGTTTGTTGATGTTTCTTCCCTGTTTTTCTTCTTTTTAATATATCTATGATATTTCGTAAAGACACCATTTACAACCTCGGGGTTTTCCCGTTCAAATTGAGAAGTACTAATCCCTCACGGTGTATTACATACCTCCTACGATTTCAAAAAACACTAATGTTCCCTTTTGATAAAAGACAGCTTAGTTATAGGAAATAGTCTTGTCATTTGTCAGGTGCACGAATAGAGTACGGGGATAATGATTCGTATAATCTTAAAACTATTGGTTGATTACTAATGGCTCTACACTGTCTGGTTACAGTGTACAAAGAAGTTCCTTCTTTCCTAACAAAGTCAGAAACTAATAAGGTCCCCCAACTTTTTACCGTGTCTATATTTATAGAAACACTACATTCTCGTTTCGATAACCGGTGTTTTGGACCTTTACAAACCAATGCAGAATAAAAGATATTGGACTCATGTGTGTGTATTTTATGGATCTACATTTTAACTAAAAGTAAGGTTTACTTTAAAGTTGAAGTTTCATCGAAATGTAAAAGACTATATAGACTACTCAAATAATACAAATTTTCTTTCTATGTAAGTAATTAACTATTTCGTAGTAAAGACGACAAAAATGTTTTCGTAAGACTTTTATATTCTCATCTTATCCCATCCTGTAGTATGTACTCCCACCTAATTTCAGAGTTTAAAACAAATTTTAGAATAAGACTTACGGAATAATTACCTCTTCAAGTCAAATAGAGAAGGAAGGTGTTTTTGTTACAAAATTCAACTTATATGTTCATTTAATCACTAATTCATTTTGATTCCTAAATTTAGGGTTTCAAAGAATTTTAGATTTAATACTAGTCATTATTGCCATTTTCGCTTTAGGACCGGTAATGGACGAAATTTGATAGACAAGTATCATTAAATCGATGTCAGTGCGGTACACAATGAACCATAGAAATACCTACAAACTCATCACGATCTTTGCTGTTATGTGAGATCTCGGAACACTTAGGTAGAAGACGACATTAAAGTACCGTTGGTACCTTCTAGTACTGTTTATAAATCCCTTATCTTTATCAACAGGTAAAACAAATACGGATCTCCCTCTAAATAACTTTACTTCAAACTTCTTACTTTATGCCTTTATGGATTTATTATTTACATGTAAAAGAAGTGAACTTTACATGAATAATTTATAAGTACATTTTGAAGTCGATGAAAGAATCGTAGTCCAGGAACCCTCCTCAAACCCGTGTCCGAGTGTAGGTCTCTCCCGTAAAATAGTCGTTGGTGTGAATATTCAACACACTAGAAACTTTTCAGTAAATTCGAAGAGCTTCGACTTATAAAGAAAATTTTAGTCAGTTAAGTCCTGTTGCAAAGTGGGTGATTAAGCACCCTGACACTATGTATAAAACTAACGAGACATCTACAGTCAATAAAGGTATGTAAGAGTTCTTAAATCTATAAAAAGGTCTCATCAAAGATAAGACGTATCTTTAGAGTTGTATGCTAGAGTTGTATAGGGTCATAATATTAAAACTGGTCAAAGAAGAGATTTTTCTGTAAACAAATACATCAAACCTCTTTTGGAAAAAAAAAAAAAAAAAACCATTTTATGGTGTAACCGTCTGTAGAAAACGTGATACGGATTAAGAAAATTCTCTTCTATTAAGACATAATAGAAATATATTATATCAAAAAGATGAAGAATATTGTAGAGACCTAGGATGTAATCCTTGGTCGTAATATCTTTTTTATATTTCACCAAATCTTTTATTCGTAAAAGATTTGAGTAAAGTAAATTAAAAATATAAATGTTTAATTAATTTGGGACAGTATCACCTTTACTATCCTTCTACATATCCAGTCGAGTGTTTTTGGATTCTTAAATACAGATTAAGAAGACATGGGTCTATATACATGGGTCTCGAATTCTTTCGTTCAATTTCCGGTAACCATAATTCTGACCTTAATTTCAGAACCTGTGATTACTGTAATGAACCACTCTAGTAAGACTTACTTTTGTCTTGTACAGATTATTATCTTTGGACGCGTTGTCCCTTGTACATTTTCTACTTTTTTCTATGTACTTGATCATTTGTACGGACCCTTCTTAATACTGGACTACACCTCTTGGTCCTCCCCCATGACAACTCACCTCCCTTCATTTTCTTTCTCTCCCCTGGGACACACCACTGTCCCAGTTTACAGGAGTTCACACTATTCCTGACTCACCTCTATTGACCCATGGTTCCGTCGAGACACCCGACATCGCCCGTCCCCAGTTTCCCGTCCTCGTCCACCCCTACCTCTTTGTTATTTCCAACGGAGTATACTGACCTCTCCCTCCCTAATCTGTAAAGTCTGGTGCTCCCGTAAAGGTGAATCTTTTACGTATATTTTTTGTGACATTCTAGACCGTAATAGAGTTCACTGTGCTCCGTCTTGTTCCGGACTATCACTTCCTACTCCGCGGTAAACTCTATTGTCGATAACCCCTTCTCACTTACTACCAAGGGGTGGGGGTCTGGAGTCGACGTAGGAAGGAGGTAAGTCACTAACAACGTTTTGGTCCAAGGTGGGACCGTACTGGAGGTTTTCCCTCTCTCGTGTCATTTCCTCGTAATAGTCACCAGTGCATGTCTGAAGTCGGTAAGGACCCACCTATTACAGGTGTTAGTCCTGGGTGGGGTTTCGTGGTCCCTTGTCTTCTGACAAGATCACTTCTGTCTCTAGTCATTTTACGTGTAACTCTTCGTAGAAGGGTCACTTCATTCGGACCGGGATATGAAAGTTTCCCACCTTCCCTAAGACCAACCACTTATCTGATCGATATTCCTATTTTCCTGTCCACTTCCCCGTGATTTTTTTTTCAGTGATGTCTCTTGACACATAAAGGACATTTAATTTTTAAAAGTATTCGTAATCTTGACACCTTCTCAAATCCTCTTTAATAAATATTAATTCCTTTTATTTTTAAATTAATAGTTACAATATCCTTACAAAGAACAAACTCAGATGCATCCATTAACCGGTCAACTTAATTCAATTAAACTATTTTTCCTTCTTTATCCGACTTTTAATTTCATTTTGTAGAAAAGAAGAGAACTTTGTGTAAAAGGTGGAGGTTTAAAACTGGACTCTCAAAAGTCCACCAAAGGAATTAAGAGATGAACTGACACGGTCACACCTTTTTTAAATTCCCGGGTCTCTTTCTACCGAGACTGGTTATAATTTTCCTCTTTCTAAAAACTATTAATCAAAATAAGTAGGTAATTGAAATCTTTTTAATCTTTGTAAGTGACTCCACACAACATCCACACCCGTAATTCCTCATTAACATGGATACGGTCGACTTCTATTGTCAAAGTAGTTAGTTACTAACTTTTGGTGTCAATTCGTTTTTATTGTTATTCTCGCTTAAACCTTTTATTTAGAGACATATACATATTACTCTAATCCAATCTTAATACTTGTATGGTTTATTAAATGGTGTTTACGACAACCATTTGTTCTTGGACGTCAAATTAGGGAAATACCTTAGAAACGGACGATAAATATATTGTCGACTTTCGTTGTGTCCCTGATATTAAAAGAAAGTTTTCTCAATTCCACATCGGTTTGTGTAATCACAAACTTTGTTATCTAAGAAATATGAAATTATGTTATTTTTAGAAACATGAAACAGTCTAATAAAACACGAAATTACACACGTGTTGTCATGAAAGATAAAATTTAAATTTGAATATCTCATGTTTCAAATACGTGATACAAGTCAAAATCGATTATTAAGATACTTATATGTATATAGATCTTTTATGATTAACTACTACTATTAATATTACACTATAAAACTTGTACTCAAAGGAGTTTATCAAACTACAGTATGTCACTTAACAAGAACTTGTTACCTACAAATCGAACATATATTAAACCGTAGATTTATTATTATTTTGAGTGGTACCCCTAACTACAATATGATAGTCATATACGGAAAGTAATTCTCAGTGACCAAACTCTTCTAGTTTTTTTAAATGTATTTCTACCGTAAATTTGTACCTACCTTTAACTTTTTTGAAAAAACTAACACATAAGTCATTTTGACATTATTTGTTCTCCTTTACTGTTTGTAAAGGTTGACTCTCCAGGAGTAAACGATAGTTGACCTTAAGAAATTATTCTTATAAATTACCAGGTAAGGGTGGTTGTTCTTACCTGAAGTTTATTTCGAACTTTGTTATCCAACAAATGGGGTCGTATCGTTGTCAACATTTCGTTGTTAAGGAAAAAGATGAAGAGAACGTCCGATACATTCTTTTTCCATATCCTAAAGGAAAAAACTCTTCTAGGACCTAATGTCCAATCATGGTTTAAGATTTCTTACAAACTTATAAACCGATGTTTATACTGTGTGTGTTTTTTACGGAAGGAAATGTTGTATGAAAATAGAGTTTTATACTGGTCAAAGAGAAGTCTCTGATCATAGAGTGATGGCCTAAATTAAATTTATAAGGTTGAAACTCGGACAATTAATTTACATCTGTGTTCCACATCGGGGTCTTTCGTACCGATTATTGACGTCTCTTTCACTTCACTTCAACGAGTCAGTGCAGGCTGAGAAACGCTGGGGTACTCGGGTGGTCAGAGGAGACAGGTGCCCTAAGAGGTCCGTTCTCATGACCTCACCCAACGGTGAAGGAAGAGGTCCCCTAGAAAGGCTGGGTCCCTAGCTTGGATCCAGAGGGTGTAACATCCATCCACGGAATGGCGGACTCGGTGGTTGTGCCGAATTTCTGATTATTGACGTTTTAGGTTATCTTTTTGATGTGTTGTAAATTTGTTTAGTAGGAGGTTTACCCTTTCTCCTTTTAACTCCCAAATAAAAATTGGAAAGTTGACTCATATGATTGGTATACCGATCCACAGTTCTCCAATACCTTGAATTCAATCCAGACCCTTCTGTCGTCCAGGAATAATCCTGTAGACTATAACTTAAGTAAAATGTACAAAAATATGTATTTTACATGTATGTCATTATGTCAATTTTATTTTTACGGTTAAGTCCTCAAAATCTTAATGACTTATTTTGAACACCTGTACTGGTCATGGAATTCAACCTTTTTCACAATACAGATTATCTATGTAATTAAAAGAAGACTTCCGTTTACACTAAGAATTTCTTTGAAGACTATTGACAATAAACAGATCTCAAGAAAAGGGTGTAGACCCTTTTTGGACTAAAAGTTGTTGACAAGAACGGTTTATGATGAATCGATTTCTAAGTTTTGTTTAACGCAAGGTGAACAATTTATGTATACTTACATTATTTAATGAGGAAGTCTGACGATCACAAGACAAATTAATTACCTTCTTGATAGGGACAGTCGTCACGTTTTATTAGGAAGATTCAAAGTGAGGTGACGACGTCAAATGAATCCTAATTCACGGAAAACGTCACTTTCTGTTAAAATCCTTTGTAAATGAAATTGAGGCTGTATAGACATCGTCAAAACGATTAGATATACACATTAAAGGAATATTGTTTTTTTTATCTTACCGACAAAGAAAAATTCTACCGTTATACCTTAAAATTTATTACACCAAGAACATGTACTCTTACTCCTTTCCTTCAAATCGCGGGTCTGTCGGCGAAGAAGACAACCGTGCTTATGTAACAAAGAAACCAAGATTGAGACTCTATAGGTGCCCTTTGGGTACCTAAATCGTTAAGAAAAAAGTAAGGGTAGAAGTCACTTCGACGAATTACTGTTATGGTTGTAAATTTATTGAAAAATAGGTTTATGACCGAACTTTCGTCTACGGAAGACGAAGACGGTAGTTTATTAAATGTAAGGAGTTTTAGACGAAAGATGAAAAACCAATACACAGAATTTGTATGTTGAAGAGTACTCTTTTATGCGAACTTCGTATACAAATCCTTGCTCCAGTTCTCCTGTAGGCTTGACACATTGAAAAGTTTCAACGAATCTATAATAAACCCTTCCTGAAACTCCGTCAACAACAGCTAATCGAGTGAGACCTTACGAATCACGTACACCAAAATGAAACGTCGAGTGCCGACCGAAGGAGTGTGTACGACTATTGGACGGGAAGCACTTCGTGGTATTTTTACGAGATATTCAAAGATGATTTTTGAACCCAACATGTAATGAATTCCATGTAACAGGAATGTCAAATATACTAAGATCAACCACTAAACCACGGTTTTCTACAGACCTTAAGGACATTACTTTGTTTTTGAAAAAAAAAAAAGGAAGTCTTTTATAGTCATTCTTTGAAGGAAAACACAAACTTTTGTCAGTAGTGTACGAGGGTAAATATGATGAGCCTTTTATTTTATTTTGTCTATTAATATAATCATTTTTGCAGTTTCTGTCTTTGTCACGGAAATCGTCAAAGTACAGAACGAGAGGAACCAAACACTTGTAAAAACTATCCGTGGTGGATCATCCATGAAGTGGTGTGAACGAATTAACTTAATTTTAATTTTAAGAGGGAAAAGGATAATTTTTTTTAGACTCACCTAAGAAGTCCAACCTCTTCCCGTACTTCAATGTTTTGGTACCCTGATAGTACTGACTTATAACCGGTAGGGAGTCGTAACCAAAAGTTAGAAGGGAGGACTATATTCTTAAGAGATTCGTCATTGTTGGTGTAGTTCCGAGGTTTTTTGGTAAGTAGTTACACTCCAAAGAAGGATCTGGATATCGACTTCTAGGTTAGTGACGACATCCTAAGATTTAATGTACGGGTTATAAGGAGACCATAGAGGTGGATGAATGGTGAGTCTACGAAGTTTTAGTCGGATCAATTTTGAGATGGAAACTGGAGTCTAGACAAGGAAAAATAGATTCCTCGATAAGATAAGTCACGGGTCCAAGTGACGCATGGTTGATGACGTGACAATACGGGGTGTCACTATTGGTTTGTGTCAGAAACGAAAGAAACCCAAATCTCGTGCCTTTCATTTTACTAGACTGACCATTCCACTACTACGATACAACCTACTCGTTGTTTCCGACGATGACTTCGTGTCCTTTCCTACGACACTTCTACTGTAAATACAGGTCCGAACGCCTACTCGTCTTTAATCGATCTGTTCACCCCTATACCTCACCACACATTCCTCTGCAAAGTTTGTGTTTCTGGTCAAATGGATGTGTAAACGACATACGACCGAGTCACAGTTATTCGTTACAATGACCTCTCAAAACTCGTCACAGTCTAAATAGTAAATCTCTCTCCTTTGTGACGATATTACACCCTTTTCCTAACTTCCCTTCCTCCTTCCCCCGAAACTGTAGTCAAACGTCGACCAGGTACACATTACCAGGACCATTACCTACCTATACCAGGTCTGGTCCCACTCCAGTCGTCTAATTTCCGTGACTGCCCAGGGTCTCTACAACCTTTCCATATCCTTAGTGACTAACCCGAAAATCACTTTCCTTCTTTTTAGCCTAGTTGGCTGATTATTTTCTTACCGTAGTAAATGATTCTGTCTCTTATGACTTCTTTCTTTTTCTAAATAACTGAATAAACACTCCTACGATAACCCCCGTCCCTATCCTACCCTAGACCACACACTCCCTACCCTAGACCACACAGTGTCTGACTGAGACTGACAGACCCCCTTCGGGTCAGTGCTCCAACTCATCCAACACCCCTTTAGTGCTCTCTTTAGACTCCACCTCTACTTCTGAATCCCCTCCCTAGGGGTCTTCTCGTCTCTCTCTTCCATTCCTCCCTCTCGTACATGTCAGTCTCCTCCCACGGGCCCCGTCCTGGGTCTTCTGATTCACGGAGGAATGGTTGACTGAAGTTTAAAAATTAACGTTTGAGGACTTTTAGAAAATTTTTAACTTCATGATTTTACTTTTCATGGGGTGATAAATATCAATGTGTCAATTGTTAACGACGAAACGTCTAGTCTTAAATATTCTTAACACTTTTCACTAATAACATTCATAGTTCAGATAACTTTTCCTAGGTTTGTTTTACCCTTTTGTTGTATTTGGTTGTTGTTATTTGGTCTGTCTGAAGTTTTTACCACGTCGTTTAAGGTTAACAAAAAGAACTCTCGTCTATTATCCCTCCTTCGTCCATTTTACTTATCATCGTTGCAGTATTTACATAATATTTTATTAGGATTTAAGACACTTCAGAACTCCACTTTCTTCCACTTTATGTCGGTCTTGATAAAGGCATACTATATTTCATCTGAATTAAAAGAAGGTCCTTTTTATATGGTACAAACTACAAATTCATGACTCCGATGACCTAGTTTAAGACAAAATGAATGTGTATCGTGAATTTAACCTCTTCTGTTACCGTGGGGTGAGGTCACAAGAACGGACCTTTTAGGGTACCTGTCTCCTCGGACTACCCAACGACAGATACCCCAGTGTGTCTCAACCTGTGCTGACTTCACTGAATCGTCGTCGTCGTTGTGAATTTGAATCGTGATTTACGAGAATCGGGACCTCTGAATCTTAAAGACTTCGGATTTGGGGAAATTCCGGAGGTTGCACCGTCTCGTCAAACATACGACACATTATGAACAGACATGTATTTATGAAAGTGAGACTATGGTTAATCCACTTATACACCGGATTAACCTGGTCACTGGATTAATCTCTTATTTATACGTCACCAGTGTCTTTTGATGATCACCAAACAACTTCTGATTTATATAAACAAAACGAATGATTGTTTCTTGACTAAAAGACAAAGGGTTTAAGTCTGAAAATGGATTCCCTGAGGTTGAACCGTGTGTACATTTGTGTATAAATCATTCGACTATCATTGTCTTTATCTTACAACTGAGAACGAACATAATTTATATTCACCCTTTTTTTTTCCTTTTTGAAGAAAGGTTAAACAATTTCTTTACCTAGAAAAATTTTCTACCTCGACGTTTTTTTTTTTTTTTTCTACCTCGACGTTAAATATTTTCTTAGTGAATTTTTAGTCCGTTCACTCAATTAGTTGACAAAAATTATAGTAATTTGTAATTCTTTAACAAAATTTCAGACTAACTTATGAATTCCTAATTCCCAGTCTCTTGGTTGAGGGACTTTGACATCCCGTTTACGACACCTACACAGACATAAAAGTAAATAAAAGACCACTCTCCCAGGTACCAAAACCCCCCAGGATATTCCCCCACACGTGAGGGAGACACCACCCGTGGACCTACTAGTCACGACACCTGCACAGATATAAAAGTAGAAAAAAGACCACTCTCCCAGGTACCAAAACCCCCAGGATATTCCCCCACCCGTGAGGGGGACACCACCCGTGGACCTACTAGTCACGTACTTTGTCTGGACAAGAAGGGAAACACCTCCACTGTCTGTAATCAGTTTATTATTGCTGGGATATAATATGTGATTTACTAATATTCCATATCAACAACAAAACTTTCTTTTCATAATCTTTGGTGTTTCTTAAAAATTCTTATGACTCACATTTGGTCAGTTTTTTTAGAGCGGGTCCTGAAGGACCTCGGTGCGCTATGAACTCCAGACTCCTCGACCTAGAACCGCTCTCCTCTGATCTTCCGGTCCTGCGGAGTCTCCACACACGTTTCCAGACCCGGCCTCCTCCTTGACTTCCTTCGACTCTTGTGCGCCTGATCTTTCTCCCTCCAGTTCCCGCTCAGCATAATCTCCTACGCCACCTCCTTCCGTCTCCGTCACTACCTCTTAAACCAGAATAAGATCCTCGTGGACCCTTAGCGACTTCCGGAGAATGAGACCTCTGGCTATCGTAGTCAGAATTGCACAAACTTTTATAGGGGCCCCCGCTACATCTCCTACCTATCCTTCGTCCCTGGCCCTTCGACCCTCTCGTTCCCCCTACCACAAAGGATTCAGCCTTTCACGTAGTCTTCACGGGACCTACTGTCTGTACCACGACCCGTACCCCTAAACTCTGTGAATCCCCTGTTTCGATTGTTTAATTGTAGACTAAACCACTGTCAGGGTAGTCTCTGTTAAAGGTAGAAAGACTGATCTGTACTGCAGTACGTCACTCTCCCTTTTGATCTTCTGGTCCACGAAAAATACCACGACAACAACAAACCCCAATCAAACTACAACGTCTCTTTTTCGCACTAACTCCTTGAAATGTGTTTTGCAACCCGTAGCCATAGATTTCTTCTATATAAGACTTAGTAAATTACATTTATAATTTCATTAGTAATTACAATGAGATATTTCGAACTCTGTAACATTTTGGTCTAAGAAAATTTTGTGACAAAGATTAATTGTGTATCTTCTTAAACACCCCCTAATCATTACTTTGTTATTGTATCTTGTTGTCTGGCCAAGGTTTACCCCTTTCCTCATGCAGTTCTAACATATAACAGTGGGACGAATAAATTGAATATACGTCTCATGTAGTACTCTTTACGGTCCGACCTACTTTACGTTCGACCTTAGTTCTGACGGCCCTCTTTATATTTATTGGAGTCTATACGTCTACTATGGTGGGAATACCGTCTTTCATTTCTCCTTGATTTTTCGGAGAACTACTTTCACTTTCTCCTCTCACTTTTCAACCAAATTTCGAGTTGTAAGTCTTTTAATTCTAGTACCGTAGGCCAGGGTAGTGAAGGACCGTTTATCTACTCCTTTGTTACCTTTGTCACTGTCCAAAGTAAAAGAATCCGACGTTTCAGTGACGTCTATCACTGACGTCGGTACTTCAATTTTCTGTGAAGGAGGAACCTTCTTTTCGATACTGGTTGGATCTGTCATATAATTTTTCGTCTCCGTCAAGAAACGATTGTTTCCAGGCAGATCAATTTCGATACCAAAAAGGTCATCAGTACATACCTACACTCTCAACCTGATATTTCTTTCGACTCACGGTTTCATAACTACCAGAACTTGACAACACAACCTCTTCTGAGAACTCTCAGGAAACCTGACGTTCCTCTTGGTTGGTTAGGTAGGATTTCCTTTAGTCAGGACTTATAAGTAACCTTCCTGACTACGACTTCGACTTTGAGGTTATGAGACCGGTGGACTACACTTCTTGACTGAGTAACCTTTTCTGAGACTACGACCCTTTCTAACTTCCACCCTCCTCTTCCCCTGCTGTCTCCTACTCTATCAATCTACCGTAGTGGCTGAGTTACCTGTACTCAAATTCATTCGAAGTCCTCAACCACTACCTGTCCCTCCGGACCGTACGACATCAGGTACCCCAGCGTTTCTCGACCTGTACTGACTCACTGACTTGACTTGACTCATTACTTTTTATAGAAACCTACAACAGTTGACAATTGAATAAAAGTGCTTCATTTATTTACTTGATAACTTTTTTGTCATTAAAAGTCTTTTCTTGTTGTTTTAAGGTTATGATGTTGCCGACAGTAAGTTTAGATATACTATATTCGTGAATTTTTTATTTTAAAGTAGTTGATTAAGATTATTCCGTCAAGATTTTACTATTTAATACTCGAGAATTATCTATGTAAAACAAAATGAACCATTTTATTAAGAAATTTTTAGATAGTAAACTCACATAACGTATAGTAGGATTAAAATTTTCTCTGTATCGGGAAATAAGAAACCTTTTGAGTTGACCATATAGATCCGGAATTTTTTTTAGTTACGTTCCACTATAAAGTAAATTTGCTTCGTGGTGTCATTATTTGTTATAACAGATCTTACGTGTAGTGTGGTGAACTGACTTTATAAACTTTTATATGTGTTGATTTCCATAAGTTTTTTACAAAAAATGTTATTAAGGATTTAGGGAGTACAAATAAAAGACATTGAAATTTTTTTCAGTTGTATAAAAAAAATAGTCTGAGTCTTCTGGTTTTAAGGAAAATTTATTCTCAAATACAACTTATATTTTTGTCGTAATAAAAATTAGAATTATAGAAAATTTTTAGTTATGATGGAAAACCTCTTATACTATGACAGTAATTCAAAAAGGTAAACTAAAAATTTTTCACCGAAACTACGGTGATATATTTGTCTCAAGTATTTCATAGTCAATGAAAAAACCACTATCAGAGTAGTTTTTGTGTTGATAACTTTTTAATTGAAGTAAGGAGTGTCTGTTATCTTCGTCGAGACTTAACTCGATTAGATAAATTTTTTAGAAAAAGAAAACTACACCTGGTAAAAATTTCAGATATAACTCAAACGATGTTATAACGAAGAAAAAAAATACTAAATCACAAAACCGACGTTCCGTACATCCCAGAAGCGAGGAGTTGGTCCCTCTCTTGGGCACGGGGGGGAGGGGTATAACCTTCCGCCTCAGGGTTGGTGACCTGAAGACCCTTCAGGGACTCGGTTCGAGGAACTTTCCCC